>CAUYPO010023643.1:0-65895 GCA_963574435.1 Cheirogaleus major | reverse complement strand
TCCTGGATTAAGCTTAAGCCCATTATCCAAAGTGAGGCGACACAAGATATGGAAAATGGGCTCCACATCTACTCGCCATCAAATTGGTACTGACTGATTAAAACTATGGTGTTCAAATGGTGGTAGTGTTCACCAGGGTTTGGGGGGGGCAAGACCCACATCATAGGGATGTGGCAAGGATTGTGGGGGGGAAGGGCATACCTCTAACCCTTCTTAGGGAGAGGCAAAGTTATACAATGTATCCAAAATGTAAAAAAAATATATACTTTGTTGGATGGAGGGCAGGCAGGAGGGGGGGAGGAAGTGTAGAGTTACATAATGTGAGCCGTGTGCGCCACCTAGGAATTGGTCTCGCTTGAAGCTCTGACATGTGGGGGGGAGGGGTGGTAGGGGCAATGTATGTAACCCTAACAATATTTGTACCCCCATTATATGATGAAATAAAAGGAAAAAAAAAAAAAACCCTAGTAGCAGCTCAGTATTCATCAACCTGGTTCTGATATTTTAACTGATATTTTTGGAACTCTTCCCCTGAGCTACCAACCTACACACTAGATCGTCATTTTCATTCCCTTTCAGGGTGCTTAAGGACTGCTCAGTCCTGTCCTCTATCCTCAGGAAGTTGGATAACTTCCTGAGAATAACATCCAGCTCTAAAGTGCCTACAAGACTGTGCCACTGTGCCCCACCACTGTACCCAACCAACCTGTTCTCTTGGCATGCCTTTGGAAAACCAGCCACCTGCCGGGCAGGACAAACATCTCACCTGGCTGAACTTACAGCCTGCAGCTGAATCTCCCCACAAGAGTCTTTCCTACCCTGGTGGCCTCTCCTAGTTTAGGGTCACCTCAGCAGTAATCTCAAAGTCACTCAGGCTCAAGATCTTACTTAGGCTTCTTTGACTCCTCCATTCCCTCCCACTCAATCAGTAACTAAAGCCAGCTGAATCTTTCACACATGTCTTCTGCAGACACTCTCCTTTCCTTGTCATTTGTACTACTTCTTGGTCCTGCATCAATCTCTGCCTGCATTTCAAACTGTGCTTCCAAAAACCAGCCAGATTAGTTGTCCAAAAACACAGCTTTCATATGTCATTCTATTGCTCAAAAAGTATCTGAGGCGCTCTACTTCCTACAGGATAAAATCTCACTGCCCTTTGATTATATAGTGAATTTTCCTACTTCTGAACCTTTGCTAATACTACTCCTTCTATCTAAATTATTCTCTCAACTCCCCTTCTCTGTTCATCAAAATTTTTATTTCCTTCAAAAATGCTTGCTCAAATCCTATGTTCTCTGTGAAGCTCTCCCTGATCTCACTGGTAGAACAGTATTCTGAGCAGAGAGAGAACAGTGCCAATGATCTAAGGCAAGGGTGAGTCAAGCAAGGAGACCAGTGTAACTGGAGTGGAGTGAGTGATTATTTTGGAAACAAGATCAGAGAGGTGGAGAGAGGCCAGATCTCATAGGGCCTTTCTGGCCACTGTTAGGACTTTGTCTTTAAATCTGAGCAAAATGGGGATCAGCTGCAAGGTTTTAAGCATTATGTAGTAAAGATGTGATACGACTTGGATTTCAAAAAAATCATGCTGCCAGTGGCGACAAGAACACATTATATGTAGAGAGGCAAGTGCAGAAGCAAAGAAACTGGTTAAGAGGCTATTATATTAAACTGGGTTTAAGTGAGTAATATGGACCAGGGTGGTGGCAGTAGAGACAATGAAAAGTGGTCAGAATCTGGATCTACATGCTAACTGCATGAGGGATATAAGAACAAGAAAGAAGTCAAAGATGACTCCAAGTTACTAGTTTAAACAAATAATAGAGACAGACATTAACTGAAATGGGATGAACATGAGGGAGGTTGGTGGTTTTGGAGAAGATCTTGAGGTATACTTTGGACATGACTAGTTTAACATATATATTGAACATCCAAGGGAAAATGTTGAGTGGGAAGTTTATTACCTAAGTTTGAAATTAAGGGGAGAGGTTCTGGCTAGAGACACACATTTGGGAGTTGTCAAAATATAGATTGTGCCTATCTTACAGAATTTCCATGATGACAGTTATGTTCAAATCTGCACTGCCTCATATGGCAGCCCCTAGTCACATGTGGACTGAAATATGGCTAGGGCAACTGAGGAAGTGAATTGTTAATTTCAGTTAATTTAATTTAAATAGGCACATATGGCTTGGGACTACATGTTGGACAAACTACATATACATAGCACTGAAAGCAATGTGATTGGATGAGAACTCTAAATGAACACATGCAGGTAGAGAAAATACCCAAAGATTAGGTATTGGGGCACATCAACACTATGGATTATTAGTGATAAGAAAAAAAAATAAATCACCCAAATCTCCATCAACAACAGAATAGAAAAATAATTATGGGCATATTTGCATATGACTGCCATTCAGCAGTGAACTCATCTGTCTATATGAATGAGTCTCAAAAACAATGTTAAATGAAAAACAGTAACTCAGAGAGGAAAAATTTCTATAAAGGACAAAAGCAGACAAAACTAAACAATATACTGTTAAAGAATATATTCGGATATGATAAAGCTATAAAGAAAACTAAGGAAATTATTATCCATATATAGGATAACAGTACCTCTACAAGGCAGGGAAAGGGTTGCAACTGGGGAGGTGAGCACAGAAGTCTTCAAAATTACTGGAAATGTTCTATTTCCTAAACTAGATGATGGGTACACAGGTATTTATTTTGTTATTCTTCTTTGTCCTATATACCCTGGCATGTATAATATTAAATAATTAAAAGAGTATAATCCATCATGGGATGAGAGAAATAAAGATGAGAGAAAAAAGATTAAAAGTAAAGTAAAAAAAAAGAAAATAACTTTTTAAAATTTAACAAAAAATTCCAACCTGAGCAAGATCGAGACCCCATCTCTACAAATAGAAAAATTAGCCAGGCATGGTGGCAGCTCACAACCCATAGTCCCAGCTACTTGGGAGGCTGAGGGAGGAGGATTGCTTGAGCCCAGGAGTTTGAGGCTGAAGTGAGCTATAAACACGCCACTGCACTCTAGCCCAGGTGACAGCACAGACTTTGTCTCAAAAAAACAAAAAAATTAAAAAATTGAAAAATATAAAAAAGTAAAAAAATAAGAGGCAGTATATGGTTAAATGTCAAATAGATGTTTCAAAATTATTAAGTTCAGAAAACAGAACAATAACTGACCTGTAAAACAAAGTAAAACAAGTCTGTTTGACCTTTGTAAAAGTCTAAAGAGAAGGATGAATTTAGTCATACAAAGGAAAGAAAAGAGAGAGGGCATTCCAAAATGGGGAATGAATAGGTCATGTACAGGAGACCTTATACTGGTAAGTCTGACTGGAGAAGAGGAAAGCCAGGTTGAAAAGTTAGACTAGGGCCAGCCAACAGGATATTTAAATGCTGGGTCAAGAAGTTTGGACTTGATCTTGAAACAGTACAGAACCATTGGTGGCATCTAAGCAAGACAGTAGCATGAGGAAAGTGTGGCCATCTCTGTGAACACATTTTTCCTACTATGCACAGGATTGATTACCTTCCTTAAGATCTGAATATGTGGTAGCTTCAGATGTTAGTACTTTCCCTCCTAAAACAATGCCCTGATGACTTGAGTTGGACCTGTATTTTCCTTAACACTTTTAGGGTAGAACATTCTAGATGATTGAGGTTATCCCATTCATTATGCTCTGAATCTCCCAGAGCTTCCCTCTCTGAGAACCTTATCTTGAAACTCTTGTTGGTCAACCTACACCTTGGACTTAATCACAGTGAATAGCTGGAGGGAGTGGGGAACACAGAGAAAATCTAACTGTAACTAAAACATACAAACCACTTAGTTGTATTAAACTATTAAAACTGATGCTTTCTTTAAAAATCAAATATTCTTTATGTGGGGGACAGTAAGTAGCTAAGTCTAACCTATCAGTAAACAAAAGTGGTCTGAGCCAAAAGAGAGCAAAAGGAGGAAACCTGCCTATGCTCATCACCCTGACTTTTCTAAGTTCAGGGACCCTTTTGCCTGTTGTAGCAGATTTTGTGGTGTAGTGGGAAATAGAGGAGGGAGAACAAGTTCCACAGATTCATTTGTATTAGCCCTTTTTAGTACCATTGCTACCATCTTAATACAGGTAGTAAAGACTAAGTCCCAACAGGTTTCTCTGCCTCAGGTCTCTCTCCACTCCCTTACATCCTGCACACAGCACCAAACTAATTTTCTAAACTACCAGTTTCATCAGATCATCCCCCCACCTAACTAAAAAAACTCTTAATGGCTCCCTATCTACTATTCACTGGAAAAATCCCAACTAAAATTTAAGGCCCAGGCTAGCATTATCCTTCTCTTGCAAAACAGGACCTTGTGTCCTCATAATTCCCCCAGAGAAATTCTCTAAAGCTCCAACCAGACTAATCTGCTCACTGTCCCCCATCACAAACTGCTCGCACACTTAGGCCAGATTTCGCCCACGCCGTAGCCACACTCCTCCCCTTCTGCCATTCCTTCAAAGGCCAGCCTAGCCCCACTCTTCTATTTCTGCCCCTCCACTTGTGCTCCTAAAGCACACACCACCCTTACTGCCCATCTTCTGACCCTCCTCAACACATCCTTTTTAGCTGACTATCTCATTCCTCAAAGGTCCTTGGAAGGCAGACCACATACGTATACAAATCGTCTATCACAGTGCCCTGCACTTAGCAGGTCCTGGATATTACTGACCAAAACCAGGAGGGGTTCGAATAACGTATCTAAGTAGGGCAAAGATAACACCGCCTATCTTTACCAATTCTTCTGCATTCACAGTAGACGGTATTTAGCGCTCACTACAAGACTGGCATACGTAATCGTACAAATTTCTAGTATACGAGTACGCAGAGCAGCGGTAAAGTGGAGGGAGCACGCCACCGAACGGCAAAAAACCTGCGTCCTAATCCTGGTTTTGCCACAATCGCTGCAACTGTGGGGAAATCACACAATCTCTCTGAATCTCAGTTGACTCAGGTGTAAAACAAGGGAACTGCTGTGGAGGATCCCAAGTTATCGTTCGGCTCCCAAATCCCCCCCGACAAGAAACACAACACTCATCAACTCGACTAAGCGGAGGCAGGCAAACTTTTACAATTCCCAACGCGGACACTGCCACACAGTCCTGGAAGCTCAGTGTCCACAGGAAAGGACAGGGCTGAGAGCAAGGTGAGAAGCGGTCTCCCAGGACTCGCCCGAATCCTTCACTCCGTGGCAAGGGAGCCGGCGGCGGGTTCCCGGCCCCTCACAGGCAGACTCCCCGACAGAGGCGCGGCACAGCGCGGCCCCCGGGAGCAGGCCGAGTGACCGGCGCCCCTCGCACTTGTGGCACACGCCCGGTGACCCCAGGTCACGGCTCCCGTCTGCCTTCACCGGCCGAGGGACGCCCCCACTCTGGGCCAGGACACTTGCTTCCGCCCGGCGAGCCGCGCTTCCCGGCGCTAGCGCGGCCTCAGCGCGGCCGTCCGGGCCCCAGGCCGGCGGGACCCGCGGCGTGAGGGGCGGCGGCGGCGGCGGCTTTAAGTGCTGAATCACCACTTTGCAACCCGAGCGCCAAACCACCGTGACCTACGGGCCCCGAGGGCCCGGGCGCTCCGCTCCGCTTACCCACAGAGGCGCTCCGGGGGCGGGAGGCGGGCGCCGAGGACGGAGCGGAAGGTGCTGGGCAGTGCGGGATGCAGCAGCCACGCTAGCCGGTACCGCATACCCCAGCGCAGCCGCCGGGATCACCGCGAACGCTTCCTGCTTGTGCGCAGCGAGCTGGCCCTGCGCACTGCGCATGCCCAGTCCGCCGCGCCGCGCCGTCTCCCGGGAGCCGCCAAGAGGTAGCCGCTCCGGGTTTTGCCTGGAGCCGGACAGGGAGGGGGCAGTGGGACGGCGGGCGGCCCAGGCCTGAGCTGGCGGCGGGCGGGACTGGGTTGTCTGGGGAGCCCCAGCGGCCCAGTAGCCAGCCTTTCCTAGGCAGGGAGGGTCCCAGCTGAGTCACACCCGGGCGCGCTTGTGAGGGCGGCGGGTGTATCTGGCTGTTGGGTGTGTGGGGTGGCGCTCTTGAACACCGAGAGGGCACACAGAGCCATGTTTTCCGAGGTACCCCTATTAGCTAGGGCCTCCGGCCCTGCAGGTGTTGAAACAAGGTCGGCGATTTCAGCAGCCTCACAGAAACGAATCTGCGGCAGGCGTGCGGCCCGTGGGCTCCCTCTAGAGCGCGGCTGGGACATGGACCGCGAGGGCAAAGACGCGTCGGAGACCTGCTGGGGTGGGGGTTGAGAGTGATTCAAATTGGGGGTCTGCCGGGGGGAGGCCAGGACCCGGGGGAAGTTTCCAAACTGGAAAAGCTAACAACTCTTAAGAGGATGGTGGAGATGAGACAGGCCACAGCTAAACAAGGCTTTCGTGGACATTCAAATCCAGAGTAGAAACTACTACTCTGTGGTAGTACTACTACTATTGTCAGTCTACTTCAGTCATTACTTCTATGACAAGGAATTTTCTCCTTGGTGCATTATCGTGCTTTGCATCCACGAACAACCTCCTTGTTGTTGGAAAGTCAGAGCCGGAACATACATTTTACAGGGTCTTTAAGGAAGAGTGTGATTAGGGATGATGACTTCCCAGCTTAAGTATTTTTAGGTTTCTCAAGTGGCAGATCAAAGACTGCAGCCAAAAACAATGCCCCGAATCCTATTGTTATTATTCTTTTTTAAGAATTATAATTTTTTTCTTTTTTTTTTTTTAGAGACGAGGTCTCGCTATGTTGCCCAGGCTGGAGCGCAGTGGCTATTCACAGGTGCGATCCCACTACTAATCAGCACGGTAGTTTTGACCTGCCCTGAATCCTATCATTGATGCAAATAGGAATTCAGTAGGAGAATCCCTTAACTAAGTTGATGCTTTGTCAAACAGGTACCCAGAGACCTTTTTTTTACAATGCAGTTTCACCTAAAGGTAAACCTTTGGATGGAAACTGAGGTAAAAATTACTGCAAGTTAGGGCAGGGCATGGTGGCTTACACTTGTAATCCTAGCACTCTGGGAGGCTGAGGCAGAAGGGTTGCTTAAGCCCAAGAGTTTCAGATTGCTATGAACTAGACTGACGCCACGCCATGGCATGGCACTCTAGCCTGGGCGACAGAGCGAGACTGTCTTAAAAAAAAATCTGGTAATAAAATCTATTAAGAAAATAATTTTTTTTTAAATTAGTGCAAGCTTCCTGGTGGTATATGCAAATACATAGTTTTAAAAACCTTTAAGTTACTAGTCCCAACACAGACTAGACAATCACCTTGTAGCAGCTCCTTGAGTATTAATGCAGATTTTCTGAATACATTTATGCTCCATTTATTAATGTAATCTATATATGGGTTAAGGGTGGATTCTGTTTTGTAGGGCCTTAAACATACAATTTGGGAGACCTCTTTAAGAAATAGAATGCAGGCCGGGCACGGTGGCTCACGCCTGTACTCCTAGCACTCTGGGAGGCTGAGGCAGGCGGATCGCTCAAGGTCAGGAGTTCGAAAACAGCCTGAGCAAGAGTGAGACCCGTCTCTACTAAAAATAGAAAGAAATTAATTGGCCAACTAAAAATATATAGAAAAAATCAGCCGGGCATGGTGGTGCATGCCTGTAGTCCCAGCTACTCTGGGGGCTGAGGCAGAAGGATCGCTTGAGCCCAGGAGTTTGAAGTTGCTGTGAGCTAGGCTGACGCCATGGCACTCTAGCCCGGGCAACAGAGTGAGACTCTGTCTCAAAAAAAAAAAAAAAAAAGCCCAAATCACATAACCCATAGCTCCTAAGATTAAAAACTAGCAACACAGAAAACAAACATACCCCTGCTATTATTATTTTTGCTCTTTAATAAAAGATGAACCAAATATAAACAAAAAAGGAGAATTTTAGGATATGTTAAAGAAACAAGAACTTTTAACTTCTCTTAATTACACTGCTGGTCAAAACAGAGAAATGAAGAAACTAACATTAGCAACTAGGCATGTGGCATAACGGTTAAGAGGATGGACTTTGAGTGGGTGACTCAGATTTGAGTCCCAATTCTACTATTAACTAGTTGAATAACTTAGGGCTACTGAAACTCTCTAAGCCTCTGTAACTTCTGTTAAAGGAACAATGATAATCCTTGTTTCACAAAATAATTCACTCAAATTGGTTGTTATAATGCCAGGACACACAATATGTTCTCAAATACTTACCAAAAAAGGCAGATAAGCAAACTGTAGTGGATCTATACTTAGCAACAAAAAGGAACAAACTATTGATAACTATAACAACTTGGATGACTCTCAAAAGCATTACACTGAGTCAAAGAAACCAGTCAAAAAGTTACATATTGTATGATTCCACTTATATGACATTTCTTTGTTTTTGTTTTGTGGGGGGGGGTTTTGAGACAGTCTCACTCTGTTGCCCAGGCTAGAGTGCCATGGCATCAGCCCTCACTCACAGCAACCTCAAACTTCTGGACTCAAGTGATCCTCCTGCCTCAACCTCTCGATTAGCTGAGACTACAGGTGCGCATCAACCACTCCTGGCTAATTTTTTCTATTTTTAGTAGAGACAGGGTCTTGCTCTTGCTCAGGCTGGTGTCAAACTCCTGACCTCAACCAATTCTCCTGCCTTGGCCTCCCAGAATACTAGGATTACAGGCATGAGCCACCACGCCCAGCCACATACATATGACATTTCTTGGAGACAAAACCATATTGATGGAGAACAGATCAGTGTTCTAGGAATATAGATGAAGGGGAGAGTGTGACTACAGAGAGAGCATGAGGGCTTTGAGAGGTGATGAATTGTTCTATATCCTGATTATAGTGGTGGTTACACAAATCTAGATGTGTTAAAATTCATAGAACTATACACAGAAAAAGTCAATTTTAGTTTATGACAATTTGAAAAATAAAATAAATTTTTAGAAAACCTCCAATATCCCCAAAACTCATCATTCCAGCCCACTACATGAGAAAACATGAGACAAAATCAAATTAAGGAAGATTCTACAAAATACCTGACTGGTACACTT
Organism: Cheirogaleus major; assembly: GCA_963574435.1. Taxonomy (NCBI): domain Eukaryota; kingdom Metazoa; phylum Chordata; class Mammalia; order Primates; family Cheirogaleidae; genus Cheirogaleus; species Cheirogaleus major. The sequence continues at coordinate 56,819 of CAUYPO010023643.1, read as the reverse complement.
CAAAAGCATCAAGGTCAAAAAAGACAATTATCTCTCACAGATTTGAGGGGTTTAAGAGACATAACCACTAAGTGTGGCACGATATATTCTGGATTGGATCCTGGAACAGAAAAGGACTATTAGTGCAAAAGCTGGGGACATCCTCATAAAGTCTATAGTTAACAGTATTGCACCAATGTTAGTTTCTTAGTTTTGATTACTGTACTGAGATTATGCAAAATGTTCACATTAGCAGAAGCTGGATAAGGAATATACAGTACTGCTCCGTAATATTTATGAAACTCTTCTGTAAAACTTAAAATCATTTCAAAATATGTTGAAAACATTCAATGTCAGAAACTTTAAGAAAAAGTAAAGTCTGTAGTAATTTCATAAAACAAAAATACATTATTTCTTCCTAGTCTGATGCCATCATGCATATTTTGATTTAAATGGTTTTACCTAGACTAAGATCATATATGTTATCTGAAAGGGATAAAACAGATTCCTCCATAAATTATTCGATTTATTTGCAGTTCTCATTTCAAAAGCTTGTTTATAGCTTTTAAAATTCTGGCAACATTTGATTTCCCAATTCAAGAATAATGTGATTTTTAAAGCATTTCTCATGAATTCTATCTCTTACTATTCCTATTAGGAAAAAAACCCCTCACTGGCCTACTAGCACCCCCAGAATAAATTCCAATGTAAGATATTTTTCTGTCTTGACTTCAGTCCACCCAATTATGCCTCACCTCTAGGCATTCTACCTCCCAACACATAGCCTACGATCCAGCTTTTCCAAACTTCTTGTTAGTTCAGGGTATGTCATGCTTTTTTACTTCACATTTTTAGGCCTCCCCCACCCAGTGAATCTCCTGCAAGCCTTTCTCTCCTCACTGAGTCATTAAAAGGAAGAATTGGTTACTTCTTCCTTTGTGTTCCCCCAGTATTTTTTAAATGATCTAATCACACTGTTTACGAATCACATTCTTTACTCATTCATACATATGTTTATGCACTACTACAATGTGCAAGCATTCTCCGTGTTTGGGGCACTCAAAGGCGAATAGATTTTTCTTTAGAAATCCTTCTGCCTACACTGCTGGAATACGTGGTGAAGTACATTACATCTTACATCATTTGTGCATATGCCTCAGTGGTCATTTATTTCTACCTGATAGTGTGTTCCTGACCCACAATAGTTGTTTAATAAATATTTGCTGAATGATACCTTTGGAAGATGAACTGAACATTGGCTCAGTGACAAATATTTTTTCTTTCTCTTCCACACAATCCAAATCATTCTCAGGTCATTTCTGTATAGGTCTGAATAACCAACAAAACGAAGGCCCTTTTTCACCTCCTGACTTAGTCCAAATTCTACAAACAGCTTGGTAGGCTGGGTCTGGTAGTCCTGTTTGGAGATCAAGCCCATAGCAGTAAAGCTCTGCATTTGTTAAGAGAGAACAGCTTCTGGATTTGACCCACTGTTTATACCACAACATCCCACTATGTTAACAGATGACAGATAACTCTTCAAAATTAGAGAGAGAGACAGAGAGGGGGGAGAAAACAAAGAAGAAAAAGGTAAGAAAAACTCCTAAGAGGTTAGGACCAAGTATCCAAAAGTGGCTCTTTCCTAAAACTTTTGGTCTTCTGTCCCTTTCAGACCTTTACTTACACAGCCTCCTGTAAATAAACCGTCCTAATTAGAAGCAGGCTGGTAAAAGCTTCAGTAAAAAGAACATTCAAATAAGGTATTTAGCCTCCAGCTTTACTTATTCATGTTTCACAAGACAGATGAAACATGTTCCATATAGATGAATAAATGCCTTTTCTGAACCCAAGTTTTTTATGACAAAGGAAACATTTTAGCTATAGCTAAACTGCTCTACTCTCTTCTTCCACATGTGAAGTCACATCACTGGCAGAAATGACACGTTAGAACTTAAAAGTATTTTAGATTTACAATCATTTTAGGAAATATTTCTCAGGTGTATCCAATGTTCTAAACATTTTAATGTTCTCAAATTTCTATCTCCAGGTCTCGCTCAGGAACTCCAGATTCTTCTATCCACTTGACAACCCCATTCAAGTGTTCTACAGTCTTCTCAAACTTAACATATCCAAACCTGAATTCCGGATCTTCCATTCAAAACCTATTCTGCCCACAGCTTTCTCCATTCATCTTGGTGACAATTTGATATTTCTAGCTGCTCAGACCAAAAATCTTGACTCTTGGTTTCTTTCTGTCATAGACTCATATCCAATCCATCAAGAAATCTTACTGACTCAATCTTCAAAACATACACAGAACCCTATAACCACTGACCTTCATTGCTCCTATCATGCTCTGAGCCACTGTCATCTCTCACCTGCACGCTATAGTAGTTTAAGTAGCCTTCCTGCTTAAATCCATCCCTCCCTCCCTCCCTCCCTGGGAGTCTCAAAACAGCAGCCTGAAGTAATCCACTTAAAAGATAAGTCAGATCATATCAATCCCTGCTTCAAAACCCTCCCAAAGCTCCTCTTTTTACACAAAATAAATGTCTTTATAATTGCTTACTAGGACTATAAGAGTTTGCCAGAGCCCTAGCCGCTATGATTGTATCTCTCACTACCTCCTGCTTGTTTCCTTCATTTAGTCACACTTGCTCTCCTTGCTGTTCCATGAACGCATCAAGCATTTTTCTGCCTTAGGTCTTTGCACAACCTGTTCTCACTGCCTGCCTAGGAAGCTTTTCTGTTAGATATCCAAAGAGCTAACTCCTTTACTTCCTGTGGTGAACTGGTACAGTCATTGCTACCAATTTGTTCATACTTCTCAGTATGCAACATGACTTTGTCTCTTGAGTATGGGATTGGCCAAGTGATATGCTTTGACCAATGGAATAATAACAAATGTAACACAAGCAAAGGCTTGAAAGGGTAGGCACACAGGCATGCTCTCTCTTGCTGCGGAGACCACTTATGCCACCACTGGGGTGTAAGAGCCACACAGAGAGAGGTCCTTAGCCATGTGAGTGAAGCCGACCTAGATTAAGTATCTAGCCCCAGCTGAGGCAGCCCAGATCTGAAGAATCACCTAGTCAAGTAACAGAATAATGAGAAATAACATGTGATACATATATTTGCTCAAAAATTATGACTTTCCCACAATCACATGGTTAGTAAACTTAAAGTGAACATTTAAACCCATTCTCACTCCAGAATTCTATGCTTTCTATAACATCCCAAACTTAAAACCTCAAAAATATTTTGAACTTTAGAATTTAGTTTGAACAACCTCAGCAGACATTTCCCAAATCTAAGGATACTAAAATATGCATGTGTAATGTGATACACAGAGTCAGAATTCAGACAATTACAAGTTAGTGAAATAAGTCCCCGGAATTTACCAACCTCTTTATTTTTGCTCTTATTGCTATTTCCCCACTATCTTTTCTTCCCATGCTTCAAGATTCTACCAAAGTTCATCCAAAGAAAGAATATCTAAGAGAAATGAAGAAACGTTGAAAAAAACAATAGTGAGGAGGGACGTGCCTTATCAGACAAATTACCTCAAGCAGCTAAATGTAGGAATAGATTAAATAGCATAGGATATAAAGAGCTCTGATACTATATACAAACTTGGGTTATAATAAAAATGGCACCGATAAAAAAATCTATTTTGTCTGAAAAAATTCACAAAAAGGAAGATTGTTCATTAAATGACATTAGCTAACAATTTCAAACCACTGCCAATCATTTCTTTAAAAATCCCTATATTACATTATTCCAATTAGAGATTTAAATGTGTGAAAAGTACAAGAAACTATAAACATTTATATACTAATTGATAAGGAATGGCTACATATGACACAAAGAGGAAGAAAAAAGTAAAGGAAAAGGATGATATTTGACTATATAAAAATTTAAAAGCACCATAACCAAAGCTAAGGCAAAGAACAAACTAAGCAGAAAATATGACAAAAAAAAATGCTTAAAAAAAGAGGAAAAAATCCTATTCTTGGGTTTAGCTTACATAGGTGAATACATTTGTCAAAACTCAGCAAATGCTTAACAAAATCTCTTATTCCATTTAACAAATAAAAACTAAAAGTCATAGGCAATGTATTGTGGGCAAGAAAGACGATACACAAAAGTGCAACCAACCATAGGCTCAAAGAAAATGGCCTTGGACCCTTCAACAAAAGACTGATCAACGAACATCCAATTCTATGTTTTAAGTTAAAATGTTTAAGGTAGAAAGATTAATGCATGTAATTTTATGTAACTTTTATCTTAAAAGAAAAATACCTAGCGCCTATAGTCTCAGCTACTCCTAACTCAGGAGGCTGAGGAAGGAAGATCACTTGGGCCCAGGAGTTTGAGTCAAGCCTGGACAGTGACCCAGTCACTAAAGAAAAAAGAAAGAAAGAAAAAAAGCCTAAAATATTGAAATACTATTCAATGACCTAAATGCTAAAGTAAATTTAGATAGAAATATACTAATATCTGAAATTTAATTTAAAATGTATCAAAAAATAAGATAAAATGGTGAGTAGATAGGATAAATATATGATAAAGCAAACATTATAAAATATTAATGGTAAAACCTAGGTGGTAGGTATATTAGTGCTCATTATAAAATTTCAACTTTGCTGTATGTTTAAAAACTTTCATAATAAAATACAGAAGAAAAAATGTTATTATTAATACAACCAAATACTCTAATAGAAAAACAGGCATAGGGCATGAACAGACACTTTATAAGAGAAAAGTGGCCAAAGATGTTCATTCATTCTCAAACCTCAGAGCAGAAAAACAATACCATTTTTCACCTCCCTGGGAACCTGCAGCCTCAAATGCACATGTGGCCCTCCAAATCCCCAAGTGTGGCCCCTTCCACCAACTCCAAACTTCATAGAATAAATCCCTTTATTAAAATGATTTGTTCTGTAAAATTTAGATTCCATCAAAAGGCCGCACTCAAAGATCCAGAAGGTTATATGTGAACCAAAGGCGGCTGGCTCCCCATATCTCATGAGAATTAAAAGATTATTCCAGAAGGCAATTTCACAATCAAAAGGCCTTAATGTATATATCTTTTCACCCAGCAGGTTCAGTCCTATGGATATACTGTAACAAAATAAGTACATATGCAAAGATGTAGACAGATATTCAGCACAGTATTGTTCAAAGTAGTAAAAAACCAAAAACAAACTGTTATGTAAATCAAGAAATGTCACAGAAACTACATCCCATTGTATGGAATGTACCATATTATCCTCCTGTTAAAAATGATTATCTATATAAAATGGCACAGATGTGGAAAAATCTCCAGGATAAATTTAAGTGAAATATGAAAGTTACAAAATAGTACATTCATATATACATGACCTACATTTCAATAACTGAAATATCTTGTTTCCCCGAAAATAAGACAGGGTCTTATATTTATTTTTCCTCAAGAAGACACCCTAGGGCTTATTTTCAGGGGATGTGTTATGTTTTTTTAGTACGGTACAACAATCTACATTTATTCAAATATAGTTAAGTCGTCTTCTTCTGGAACATCATCATAACTCTCCAAACCCCGAATTCCATCCTGAATTTCTTGCGACTCTATTTCCTTTAGAACCATTGGCCCCAACCTCTCATGTGGAGCAATAGAGCTCTCAAGGGGCAGATGAGAAGGGCTGCTCATCTTCTTTACCGCTCTGCGACGAAATGCATGGGTTGTGCAGATACGTTGTGTAGCCACGCCCATCACTAGGTCTTATTTTCGGGGTAGGGCTTATATTGTGCAAATGTTTAGAAATCCTGCTAGGGCTTATTTTATAGGTAGGTTTTATTTTCGGGGAAACAGCGTAACAGTCAACTAAGAGTTAACAGTATTTACTCTAGTTAGTAAGAGTTCTATGATGTGTATTATTTGTATTTGTTATGCAGTATTTAAGCAGTTACTGTTCTGTAGACTCAGGATACAGTCAGTTTACTTGTAGACTAAGATAAACAATTCAGGCACTGTCCCTGCCCACATATGAAGGTGTCCCCCCACCTATGTGCTGGGACACCTTCACCTATCCACTTTGTAGTCATATCCTTCCTTCCCATTTCAGCTCTTTCAACTAAGCCAGTGCCTGCCCTACTCAGCATGTGATTCAGTGGTAGGGCCCCATCCAGCTCAGTGAATACGGTCATTAGGTGTCCCATGGCTTAATAAGAGGGTAAAAGTGATAAATACAGATGTTTGGAAAGCTGGGGTACAACAAATCCCATTAAGACCTTGAAAGGGGCCGGGCGTGGTGGCTCAAGCCTGTAATCCTAGCACTCTGGGAGGCCGAGGAGGGAGGATCACTCAAGGTCAAGAGTTTGAAACCAGCCTGAGCAAGAGCGAGACCCCATCTCTAGTCTCTACTAAAAATAGAAAGAAATTAATTGGCCAACTAAAAATATATAGACCTCGAGGGGGGAGGGGGCATGGGCAATATACGTAACCGTAATAGTTGTACCCATAATATGTTGAAATAAAAAAATTTAAAAATTAAAAAAAATTAAATCAATATGAAAAGACTAATAACCCAATGGAAAAACACACAAACAACATGAATAGGTAATTCATAAGATAAGAAATACAAATGATCAATACGCATATGAAGAAATGTTCAATTTCCTAGTAATAAAAGACATGCAAAAAATAAAATCCAATCTTTGCCTATAAAATTAACACATATTTTTTGTGTTTATTCTCAGAGTTCTTAAGGTATGGGAAACAATGGGTAGAGTACAAAATTCTATGTACCCTGTGATCTCATTGTCTTTTTAAAAGAAAGGAAGAAGACTCAAAACATATATCATATGCATATATACCCCCCCATAGAAAGAAGGCTAGAAAAATAGGAAGTTAAATGTTGACTAATGTTCTCTAAGTGATGGGATAATTATAAATTTTATTTTCTTCTTTATACTTTTCTGCATTTTCCAAAGTTTCTTCAATAAAATGCATTGCTTTTACTCTTAGAAAAAAAGGTTTGTACTCAAAAAAAAAAAAGTCACTGTAAGAAGTCCCAGAACCCTCATTCTTCTGTTCAAACAATAGCCAGGGGAATTCTCAATGGCAGGCTGTTCTTCCTTCCCTACCCCTACCTCTCCCCTGGGAGGAGGAAATCAGCCAGATTCCTTCCGGCTGGTGAAAAACTAATTTCTGACCAAGGCATCCCATCCTTTAAGCATGGCAAAGAGACAAAAATGTGCATCAACACTTCCAACAAGGGAATTGTCTCTAGGGATTTTTCTATTTGCCACATGTCTACCCACCTGGGATAGAGATTGTTTATACTTCTCTGGGGCTCCATGCATGTAATAGGTACCTATGAATGCTTGTTGCACTGTGGGCTGGCAGATCTTAGCTAGATCCTTCTCCTTTTGGGTTTATTCCTAAAAAATGAGGGGGCTGAGCTGCATAATCTACTTTCCCTCAGGTTCTAACCTCCTTTTGGTGGATTCTGAGCTGTCTAACATACTATGAAAGTAAGCCTGCTTGTGTGACCCAGCAATTCCACTTCCAGGGATTTGTCCAAAAGAATTAAAATCAGGGTGTCACTGCAGCACTATTTACAATAGCCAAGATGTGGAAACAATCTAAATGTTCACCACTGGATGAATGGGTAAAGTAAACGTGGCATATATGCACAATGGAATACCATTCAGCCTTAAAAAGGAAGGAAATACTGCAATATGAAACGACATGGATGAACTTTGAGCACATTATGCTAAACGAAATAATCCAGTCACAGAAGGACAAATACTGTGCGATTCCACTTACATGATGTATTTAAAATAGTCAAACCCACCGAAGCAGAGAACAGAATGGTGATTGCCAAGAATAGGGGTAGGGGGACATGCGGAGTTGCTAATCAACGAGTATAAACTTTCAGTGATACAAGATAAGTTCTACAGAGCTGCTGTACAACATGGTGCCCATAGTTAACAATATTGTATTGTGCACTTAAAAATCTGTTCAGGGTAGGCCTGATGTGGTGGCTCATGTCTGTAATCTCAGCATTTTGGGAGGCCAAGGTGGGAGGATTGCTTGAGGTTAAGTTTGAGACTAGTCTGGGCAACATAGCGAGACCCTGTCTCTACCAAAAATTAAAATTAACCGGGCGTAGTGGTGTGCGCCTATAGTCTTAGCTACTCAGGAGGCTGAGGTAGGAGGATGGTTTGAGCCCAGGAGTTTGAGGTTACAGTAAGCTATGATTGTGCCACCGTACTCCAGCCTGGGTGACAGAGCCAGAGCCTGGCTCTGTTTAAAAAATAAAATACTGTTGAGGGTATATCTCATGTTAAGTGTTCTTACTACAATAACATAAAAAGAAAGTAATCCTGCTTAAAGAAAGCGGGATGAAATCCAAGTTTTTTCCAAATATATTGCATATCCCCAAAGCCCGGCAGCATGCTCAGTTGGTGAGGCTGTGGGAAACCGAGGCTTCAAGCATTGCTGTAGAAAGCACAGTGGGGCAACGTGCCTTTTGACTCAGCAATCCCTTTTCTGTAATTTTTCCCTCTAAAGATATCTGCACACATATGAAATGACTTGTATATAAGCTTATTCATTTCAGCCCTGTATGAAATCGCAGGAAATAATTGGAAATAGTTGGAAATAACTCAAGTGTCCATCAGCTGGGGATTGTTAATACACAATGATACTTTATAACTGTAAAAAACAATGAAGACTTCTAAGATCTGCTATGAAAAGCTCTCCAGGATAAATTAAGCGAAAAAAGCAAGGAGCAGAACAGCATATCTATTGTCTTACTTTTATATAAGAGAGAGAAAATTAAGATATTTCTTCACAGTTGCTTGTAGTTGCGTAAACAAACTCTGAAGGCTACTTAAAAAAAAACTAATAGAAGCTGTGGGTGGTGACAGTGATATGCTAGATGGGATAGAGGTGGGATGGAGACATCTATATGCATATTCTATCATATTGATTTTTGAGTCATGTGAATATTCTACCTGCTAAAAATAAACTAAGATTATAAAATAAAGTGGAACATATGACAATCACAGTGTTATCTTGGAGATGTCAGTCTCCAATCTCTCTCAGTGATGCTCAGAGATAAAGTGGAAGGGTCTTGTCCTTTTGTGGCAAGGAGAGCTCAGGGAATTTTCATTCCATTTTTTTTTTTTTTTTTTTTTGAGACAGAGTCTTACTCTGTTGCCCAGGCTAGAGTACCATGGCATCAGCCTAGCTCACGGCAACCTCAAACTCCTGAGCTCAAGCAATCCTTCTGCCTCAGCCTCCTGAGTAGCTTGGACTACAGGCATGTGCCACCGTGCCTGGCTAATTTTTTCTATATGTTTTTAGTTGGCCAATTAATTTCTTTCTATTTTTAGTAGAGACGGGGTCTCCTTGATCTTGCTCAGGCTGGTTTCGAACTCCTGACCTTGAGTGATCCACCTGCCTCGGCCTCCCAGAGGGCTAGGATTACAGGTCTGAGCCACCACACCCGGCCTCATTCCATCTTTAAGTGTATATTTCAATAATTTTTTTTGACAATTAGAGTTGTGCAACCATCATCATAATCTAAATTTAGAACATTTCCATCACCCCTACCCCCCCTAAAACACCTTGTGCCCATGTGCAGTCATTCTCTGCCTGCCTCCCCCAGGTAACCACTAACCACTACTTTCTATAATCTCCTTATTGCATTTCCCGGACATTTCATATACATGGAACCATGTAATATGTGGTTTTTTATACTGGCATCTTTCAGCTATTAAAATTCCTTATGGGACAATAAAAAAATAAATAATCCCATTTTAAAATGGGCGAAAAATTGATATAGATATTTCACCAAAGATATATGTATAGTCAATAAGGACATGAAAAGAAGTTCAGCATCACTAGTTCAGCATAATGCTTTCACGGTTCATTCATGTTAAAGCATGTATCCGTCCTTCATTCCTTTTTATTGTTGAATAACATTCCATTGTATGGAGAGATCACATTCGTTTGTCCAATTGATGGGCATTTGGGCTGTTTCCACTTTTGGGCTGTTATGAATAATGCTGCTGTGAACATTTGCTACAAGTCTTTGTGGGGACACTTGTTTTCAGTTCTCTTGGGGAGACACCTAGAGTGGAATCTCTGGGTCATGTGGTACATTTCTGTTGAACATTTTAAGAAACTGCCAAACTAGTTTCCAAAGTGGTTGCACCATTTTACAATCCTACCAGCAGGGTATGAGGGTTCCAATCTCTCCACGTCCTTATCAACACTTGTTAGCGTCTGTCTTTTGGTTACAGCCATCCTAGTGTGTGTGAAGTGGCATGTCGTGTTTTTAATTTGCATTTCCCTTGTGACTAGTGATGCTGAACTTCTTTTCATGTCCTTATTGACTATTCATATATCTTTGGTGAAATATCTATATCAATTTTTTGCCCATTTTAAAATGGGATTATTTATTTTCTTATTGTCCCATAAGGAATTTTAATAGCTGCATCCCAACTGGGAGTTAGGGAAAATGGGGGCAGCAGGGTGAGTGGAAAGCAAGATGGCAAATAGTCCCCCAGGTGGAGAGGAGGGGCTACTGGCTGGGAACTCTACTCTGCTCAGCTGTCAGAGCTGGATTTGCTGTGTCCTTGAACTTCTGACCTCATTCATGATATCTGTATGTGGGGTTGTCTACTTACTACTGCTCACCATGACACAGATTAGTCCCACCAGGAAATGTCCACCTCAAGGACAGCCTGCACCCCAAGCCGCCACTGCAACCCGGGTGAGCAGCAGCACCCCTGACACAGATTTCCCCAGGCCCCTGCCCCACGGGCCACCTTCAAAGACACTGTGGAGCTGCACAGTCTGCCTCCCAGCCTGTCTTCTTCAGGCAAAGCCTCCCCGACCCCCACATTCCCAGACATTGGTCCTCTACCACACCGCTATGCCTGAAATGTTCTCTTCTTCTTTGCCTCCGAGCCAGTCTTCTATTGCTCCCCCACCTCCAAACCCTTCCACTCTTCTCTCTGGAGCTGCCACTGCGTAGCAAGCCATCTCCCCCCAAGCCTCTCTCTCTGTCAAATGCTCTACTTCCTCGCCTCTACCTGGCTCCCCGCTCAGAAGCCCCTTCCCCCAGCACTCTTGCAGTTGATGTGTGTTCGCTCATGCCCCAGCGATCCCAGGGTCAAGAGGTCGGGCAAGCGTCATTGCTCCCTGTTGCCACGTCTTTCTCTGTGGCACAGGCCATTCAACTCTACATCTTCTTTATGTCTTTGTTGCTGTCACCTGGGACCACTTGGTTGCTACTGCTCACTCATCAAAGATAATGCACTGGCTCACAGTCGTCTTCTTGTTCCCAAGTCCTGCTCTTACCCTGGTGATTTTGGCAAGCACATGGAACCCCCATGCAACACCATGGCCTCCCTTGTTCCTGGGCCTTTGCATCTCTGGCAATCTTTTCCTCTCTGTCTCAACCATCAACTTCTGGAGTCACACCCTGAAACCTGTCATCTCCCTAAACTGCTCCACCTCCAAAACTCACTAATTTTGGCCACAACCTCCTCTCTATCCAGCTTGCTTCTTCAACTATGCCTACTGGGACTAATCTTCGACTCACGGGGTACCTCCTCACCACTCTCTAGTCAGCTTGCTCTCCCATTCTTGGTAACAACTTTCCAAGATCTCAACCCTTCTCTGATATCCTTAAATCTCCAACCTCCCTTAACTCCCTCCAAGCCTCTCTTGGCAGATAACTTTCTCAGAAATAACTTCTCAGAGAAAATGGAAGCCTCGTATAAGTTCTTTGAGATCTGCTTCAAGGCCTGTAACCCCCCGTGCACCTGCCCTGACCTCTCCTTGTCCTCTTCAGTTATGTTACAGATGCCACGTGGCCCAAGCTCCAAGAAGGTGAGCTCACTTCCTGCACATGAGCTTTGGGTCCCCTCTCACCCTTGGTAATACCTTCTCTCTCCTGAAGATTCCACTCTCTTCTTCCTCCTCATCGTCACAGCCTGGTCACATCCCTTCCACCTTCAGCAAAATGCCTTCCTTGGCCCTGTAGCTCCCAAGCTAGTCCCCTACTCTTGTCTCCTCCCTGCTTCATAGCCAAAATCCATGCAAGAGTTGTCCATACCCTGTGCCTCTGTTTCCTTACTTTCCACTTACTCCTTAACCCACTCTGCCCCCATCACTTCTGCTGCAGCCCTTGCTAGGATCACCACCTCCATGTCGCCAAATCCAACAGATGTTTTCCCATCCTCATCACACTGGACGTCTCAGCTGTACCTGACATGGTGGGCTACCCCTTCTTTATCGAAATACCTTCTTCCCTTGACTTCTGTGATTCCATGCCACTCTTCTTCCTCAAGCCTTGTTTTCCCAGGGCTGGGTCCTGGGCTCTCTTCTTTTATCATCCTAACCTCATTCTCAGGAATATCAACCCACAGGCACATTTATTTCTCTAACCCAGAGGCTCCTCTGAGCTGTAGATCCTATGTCCAATGACCCACTTCCCCTCTCCCTTTGGCTGTTTCAAAGCATCTCACACTCGTCACGTCCAACGTCGCCTGGTCTTCCGGAGTTTCCTATTTCTGTGAATGAAGGTAACCTCCCTCCACCTGGTAACACAAATGGGAACACAGGCACCATTTTGCCATGCTCCTCCCTCGTGCCCCCCTCTTCCAATCTACCACCATGCCTCATCAATTCAGCCTCCCAACAGCTCTCGAATCCACCCATTCCCCATCTCCACTACCACCATGTCGATCCAAGCGACCATCATCTTTGTCTACTGGAACAGACTCCTAACTGGTGTCTTCATACCTGCTTTGGCCCCCTAGTCAACTTTCTACTCTGATCCAGAATATTGTTTTCAAAACATAAATAAGACTGTGTCATCCTGCTGTTTAAAATCCTTCTTTGCTTTCCATGGACCCTTAACGTGTCCTACAAGGCCCTGCATGATTTGTTCCCACCGTCTGCCCACCTCTCCTTGCCACTGTGCACACGCTCCCTTGCGCTCCCGTATTCTACTCCCAAGGGCCTTCCTGTTTCCAGGGTTTGCCCTGCTCCCTCCGCCTCACTGCCTCTTCGTGTGTCTTCTCTCTGTCTGGAGCGTCCTCACTATCTCCCCACCCCTGGAATCCAGGTAACTTGTACTCATGCTTAATGACTCAGTCCAAGGTCATTTCTCTGGAGAAGTGTTCCTAACCCCCATTTGAGGTTAGGTTCCTTTGTTAAACGTTTACACATCTCTTTCTCTCACTCATCTCAGTTTATAACCAATAATACATTCATCAGTATCATTTTTGATTAATGTCAGTGTCTGCCACAAGACTACAACCTCCTTGAAAGCAAGGATGGTGTCGATTTCCGCTCACCATTATGTCCCCGGTGGTGCACAGTGTCTGCACCCAGTAGACACTCAATAAATACTTTTTAACAAATAAATGAAGTATACATTGCACCTGGCCCAGATGGTTCAATTGTTTGTTTGTTCATTCATTCACTTAACAAGCACCGATTGAGCCCTTGTCATATCCTAAGCACCACTCTACGGGCTTAGAATAAGAGATGAAAGAACCACAGCCTCTGCCTTTGAGGACGTAGTAGCCTGAGCTGGGAGTATCTGCAGAGAGTCCGAGGACCCTGTGTGCTCTAACCAGGCACGCATCTGGCACTGCAGAATGAAACCTAAGGAGATGATGAACTCTGCCTGGGGTGACCAAATAAAGTCTTACAGAGAATGCTACCTCTGAGCTGGGTCCTGATGAGTGGAAATGTGCCCAGGAGGGAGGCCGAGCCAGTCAAAGGAGGCAGCGTGTCCAAAGGCAGGGCAGCAAGTCGTTCTGTGTGTCTGGAGGGTAGAGTTCAAAGGCTGAAAGGTGGAAAGGTGGCGTGGCCGTGGACGAGGCCAGTAGGATTGATGGGGGCAGATGGACATGTGCTGGGGACAGTTGTAAGTGCAAAGGCAGGGCGTGGGGCAAGAAGGGGTATCGTGATCAGAGCCAGGCTGCAGAGTGAGAATTCCTGCAAGTAATACAGTGTGGGGGAGGGGGCTGGAATAGGCACCACAGGGCCTGTAGGGGCTCGCTGTGGGGCACAGTAGGCTGATCCGTGTGAGGGATGGGCCAGCACAGCACAAGAGTGGTCATTCCCAGAGACAGGCCAGTGTGACACCCTCTCTGTAACACAGCAACGCTGATATGGGCCATATGTTTGTGCCTCCCAAAATTCACACGTGGAAGCCCTACATCCCAAGATGATGGTATTAGGAGGTGAGGCCCTCACAAATGGGATTAGTGCCCTTGTAAGAAGAGACACAAGAGAGCTCACTTCCTGTGTAGACAGTGAGAGGACCACAAACCCGAAGCAGCTCTCACAAGATGCTGAATCTGCCAGCACCTTGGTCTTGGTCTTCCCAGCCTCTAGAACAGTGAGAGTAAACGTTTGTTGTCTAAGCCATCCAGTCTATGGTACATTTGTTATAGCAGCCCGAGCTGACTAGGACAGATGGCGGGCAGAGTGGCTTTCCTGACATGGAGATGAACTTTAGAGTTTTCCAGGCCCTCTCCTTCCACCTTGCCATTTGAGGAGTCTGTATGCGTTTGCCTTTTCCAGAAAAGGAGGAAGGAAAAGTGTTCTTGGGACAGAACGTGTCACATTTCAGTAGACATTGAGACAGTTCTTTGTCCTGGAAGTACTGAGAAGGTGAGGCCTATATTAGTCATGTCTTTTACTTTCTGTATTTTCTGATGCTTTGACACTAGGGGCCTTGCTGACCTGGACAGACTGCCCCTCCCAGGGCTAACTAATTCCTAGCAACAGCAAACACTCACCCAAGAGCAGGCTCTTCACACGCAAACCAGCCAACCCAGAGCCCACACCCTCAACCATCTCCTTCATCAGGCCGAGCCACTATCTCCAGCCCTAATCACCCCAGGGCCAGATACCAGACAACCAGTGCCTGCCCCCATGCCCAGAGCCCACCAGAATTATTCAGCCCAGCCAATCCTAAGCCCGTCTCCCCTGCTTCTCTGCCTCGCCCATTCCTTCTCACGAAAACCACAATGAATGTCCTTGCCTATGTCTCTCCTACCCCCCTTTCTCTCCCCATCAAACCTGGGGCTTCCAATGTGGCCCTGCGTGTGTGCCCTGACTCCTATTGGCAGGGATCTGTGAGTATAACCTTCTTCCTTCATCACCGTCATTTCCATCTGCAAATTCCGGCACATTTGAAAACAAGGCCCTGACTCCTTAACGCTCGGATGTCCATCAGGCCCATCTGCAGCCTACAGTAGCATGGGAAGAGTCTAGCACACCCTGTTCCCATTTCTGATAGGATTATGGGAGTGGCCTGTTGCCTTCAGCACTCGAAAAGGAGACAGAGCTGACCTGAACAGGTTAGTGTTCATGGTCAAGTTGGGTGCAGAGCCATTTTCTCCAAGGCAGTGGTCTCGCCTGAATATTAGAATCACCAGGGGAGCTTCTCAAAGCTACGCCCCACTGGGCGGAGGTTCTGATTTAAGGGGGAGGTCTGCAGTGCAGTCCAGGTGTTGGTGTTGGTTTGGAAACTTCCCAGGTAACTCTATGCAGTGTTGGGGATAAGAATTATAATCCCGGAATCTGGCTCCCCAAAGTCCCCAGCCAAATCCACCACTGGCTACAACCTAGGTTTCTTTCTTCCTGCTTGGTGCACTTAGCTCAGGGAAGGCCATGTGTCCTCTACATAAAGAGGGCAGACTTTCCCCTGACCTCAGCTGGGGCCTCTGTGCCTTGGGCCCTGGAGATGAAGGGGCTCGAGTACCCAATCGAGAAGCTCAAGTCACAAATACAAGTCGCCCTGAGCTCCCACTATTCATGATCATGTTGGTTGGAATACAAATTTAGCCCAGAGTGGGCTGGTTGTGTTTGAGCCTCCCCCACAAAGTTCTGTATGGGAAATCTAGTTAAGAGCTTTCTTCCTGGGGGAGGCTGAGTGTAACAGCTGCTCCTCGCCAGGGCTGCCCGGCCCACCAGGATGCAGGCTGGGTGCTGCCCCTTGGGCCTAAAGCCTTTCATCCCCAAGGACGGGCTCGCATTTCAGTCGGTGTCCAGCAGGCCAGACTTTCTCTCCCTAGCTGCTGACACAGATGCGTCCTGAGCTGTGTGGACCGAGTCACCTACACCCAGGAGCCGGGCTCACGTCACACTCTGGCACGTTTGGAAAGAGGTGTTGTGTAGTTGCAGGGGATCAGCTGTCCTCCTCCCTTGCCTGCCTCTATTCTAGAAGCTGGTAAGATAAAACACTGGATTCCCAGCCCCTACTGCCCTGAGGCCAAGTTCTGGCCAAGAAGATGTAGAATAAAGTCTCTGGAGAGCGAGCTCTTCCTGAATAAAAGGTGAAATCTCACTTGGACAAAATCCTTGGTGTCTTTTGTCCCTTTACCCATTTTCCTTCTTCCTGCCTAGAAGATGGATGTGATGTTGGATGTACAGCAGCCATCCTGTGACTGAGAGGAGACAAGTATGAGGCTGAAGGCCTGTGTGCTAAGGAGAATGAAGCCTGGACAGACAGAAAGAGCCTGGTCCCTGAGCTGCTGAGCCAGCCCAGCTTTGCCAGCCCTTAGATCTGTTGTTGCGTGAAACAAACCAATCCCTTAGGCTCCTGCGGTAGAGATTTTTCTCCTTGCACCCAGACACATTCCTACTGACACATATGTCAGTTTTGGCAAGTGGGTGCCAGAGGCTAGTCCTCAGAAGGGCAGCCCAATGTCGTGCCAAGGTTCTTGAGTAAACGACAGAGGACCTGGACTCTTGCCCCAGTTGTTCTGCATGTAGGCTGTGTGTTTAGGGAGTTATTTACTCTCACAGAGGTATAGTTTACTGATCTGCAAAATGGCAATAGTACCTGTCTCCCACAACATGGTTTTTCTAAAAATAAAATGAGTTTAACGTGTGAAAGTATTTTTAAGACTGTGAAGCAGCGCCGCGTCTATGGGTCAGGTTTTGTTATTGTGAACAAATGGCACCAGCATTTGTTTCCAATGGTCCCTGGAGTAGCAGTTACCTTGACAGCCGGAAGACTTCCTCCAAATGGTGTGTCTCCAGCTGCCTGGAGCCACAGAGACTGAGCTGCTCAGCATCTCTTGTGGGCCTAGGAAGAGGCAGCCACAGAGACACTGCCCCCCATATGCAGCCCTCGAGTCCCTCCAGAATCATCTAGCATCTTCCACGGTCTCCCAGCAAAGGGTGTCCCCCAGTCTCCTGGGAACACCACTCGTTCTGGTATTATGGCTCAAATTGTTAGAAAGCACAGTGTCTCATGGAGTCAAAAATGCCTCCTTACAACTCACACTTTCTTCAAGAATGACATTAGAACAAGTCCTGTCCTTCTTGCACATGGCAGCCCCTCAGATATTCGAAGGCAGTTATCACATGCTCCAGTGACCTTCCCTTCAGGAGAAAGGTCTCAGTTTCTTTAGCTAATTCAGCTACCTGACGCTACATCCTACACCCTGCCTTGAATGTGGTTCACGAGCTACTGAAGGAGACTGACGTGTAAACAGCTATAGTAGGATGGCGGGTCGCACCAGGGACCCGGGATGGAGACGTACACAAAGGGCTGTGGGAGCCCAGAGGATGGGGAGAGGGGGAGGTAAGTATATAAGAGAAGGTGGTATTTAAGGAGGAATAAAGGATGATTTTGCAGGGTAGAATGTTGAGGTCTGTGGCTGCAGATGATACGGGTCCATGTCAGTTAAGGCCATAATGTGGTGTGGCTAGAGTCACATTTCTGGGAACAAGGGGCCACTGCAGGGAAAATCCTCCAAACAGAGATTATTATTCTGAGTCTACAGATGGAAACATCGGGGCTCAGAGGAACCGGGGATCTGCCTGAGGCAATATCCATTAGTGATGTGAATCCTACGCAGTCGCTGTGTGGCCTTGGGCACGTTGCCTAAACTGTCTGGGCCTTTGGCTCATCATCTATAGGTTGGAGATAATAATAATCATAGTGCTTTAAATGAATTAGTACATTGCTCAGAATAGTGACTGGCACATGTGATCAATAAACGACAGTCACAGAGAACAAGCAAATGGCTTCTCTGAGATTCAAAAATCATGTCCCTTGTCTCCAATTCCACCCTGTTCCCCCTGCACAGAAGGGCAGGAACAGCTCATGGGGGGCAGATTCAGTGGTGACTTTTATTCACATCAATATGGTGTTTGTTGCAAATTCCTGCACACTTAGGTCTCTGGACACTTCTGAAATTTAAAACATCCATCCTACAAAAACGGACTTGTTGGCAACATGTTCTGCCAGCATCTCTGAATTGAGTGCCTTCTGCCACTGCGCTGCCCAGTCCTCTGGGGACAGCTGTCCCTCTAGCATCTGCCTGCTCAAGATGGCTGGGAGAAGGAACGTTCTCATGGGGCTCATGCGGCCCTGGCTGCACGCCAAGGGGATGAAGGCCGGCTGAGTGGTGAGTTCAAATCCTGGTGAGCTCACTGTACTCTGTCCCCTCCTTAATGCCCCTACTCTGTTTTCTGGGGCTGCTGCAACTTTTCTGTCTTAATAAAGCTGAGGGATTTATTTAAATTTCAAAGTGTCATCTGCAGCCAAGCAGGCAGCAGACATCGCTACATGTCGGATGATGAATTAAGAGATCCATACTGCATGGGAGAGAGAGAGAAGACGAAACTGACAGTAAAGAAAGGGAAAAAGAGCTCCTAAGCAACAAAGGGTGTGGATCATCTCTTTAACTGAAATAGTAATCGGATGAATATCTCTATCTCCAAAGCTACTTTCGTGTCTACCACCCTAACCAGTTCCTCCTCTGACTTAACCTATTTCTATGAATGGCATTGCCATTTTGTCAGCCATCAAATTCAAAGTATGAATCATCTTTCGACTCTTCTCTTTCCATTCATGCCCAATTCTTACTGATTTATAAGTTCAGGGTCTCTCTAGAATCCATTCTCTCCATTCCCCATTCTCTCTGACACCCTTGGGTGAGGTCTGTGCCAGCGCTTGCCTCTACTATTTCAGTGGTATCCTAACTGGCCTTCTAACCTCTATCCCTGCCTTCCTACTCATTTGGGGCCTGCCTACAATTAGAGTAACTGGTGGTGTCTTAGTAAACCAACTCTCTGGGAAAAAAAAAATCAGGCCCTGATTTGTAGCATTTGCTCATTTCTGTGGGTAAATATACACACCATGTTGGATCCAAGCTACCAACGTGAAGTCACTGGACGCAGAGTTAGAAAGATGAGCAGAATTGGCTCTCGCAAGCCTATTACTGCCCCATAATCTTCCTAAAGAACAGCTTGTCACAGATTTATGACTTAAATATAAACTTTATGATCTAGTTTGAGGACCTCCACAGCCAGCTTGCCCCGCTGACCCCGTCAAACCACTACATGTGCCCATGCACACTGGGGACGTTTCTGATCTCCAGTGTGATTCCTGCTTTGTAGGGTCTCTCTGCCCACCAGAAAATCCTGCTCATTATGCAAGACAGCTCATCTATGAAGACATCTTCTGAGCCCCTTGAACCAAAGACAGTGTCCTCGTTCTTTGAACCCTGATAGCATTTGCTTGCACTTGCCAAATTTTGCTATGTATTTGGTTATATGTGGGTTTCCTTTGGTCTCTCTTATTAGATTATTATTTTCTTGAAGGTGGGGACTATTATTTCTTTGTTGCTCCCGAAGTGCCCTACATATTTTCTTGCACAAGTAGGTGCTTAAGAAATATTTGTTGAAATGAATTTACCCATTTCCTCTGTTAGGCTAAGACAGTGTTGTTTTTATGTTCTAGGAAGGGGAAAGAGATTTCTGGGCCCAGAGCTGGACAAGCCCCTTGTACTGCTGGCCCTGACACAGCATCACTTGCAATGGAGCCTGTCTCGGCCAGTGGGAGCTGAAGCCTCGAGACTCTCAATTCACACACTCCACCGCCTCCTAGGGAGCCAAGCTCAGCCCAGCAGACCTAACGCCTCCCTCCTTAGAGCATCCATGGAAAACACTGGCTGGGTTGGTTCCTGGCTGGGGCCGGCAAATTTGGCATTTGCCTAAAAGCTGGGTCTGGGCCTCAGCTGACCCAGAAAGCCCTGGAGGTTGAGCCAAAGCCAGGGCAATTCTGCTCGGCCTGGCGCTGAGCTGTGGCATGGCCTCTTCTGCTCCCGGCCTAAGCCACCGCAGTTGCCAGGGCCCCTAGTGTGAAGGAATTTGAGTTCTAACTTTAGGTGGCTACATGGCTGATGGTTGTGTTTGTGAATATCTCATTCCTACTTTGGTTGCCCAGCTGGTGGGAACAGAACGGGTAGTCATGGGACTGTCATCGTGTGCTGTCCAGGTTAACATGTAGCATTTCTATTACTATTAACAGACTTTCTGCTCCTCACTCCATCTGTTCTCTGAAATAATTGCAGTTGTACAGACCATGCCTTCGCTACAGGCAAGCTCTGGGGAAGAGGATAGTGCTTTTATGAGAAAAAAAAAAGTGTTAAAAAATAACAGCAAACACGAGAAGAGAGTGGGAATGGAGCTAGCAGCAGGTTTCCAATTTCTTTCGGATTCCGGCCTGCAAAGGTGGCGTTTTTCACACTTGTAGGGGATGACCAGGCCCGGCTAGATGGGGGTGAGAGGCCGGGCTGGTGGTTCAGCCTTTTAGAGGTGGTGTTGGTCGCCACAGGATTGGGTCCTTGGTCCGGCTACCCAGTGAGGAGGTGCTGGGAGGGGTGGGGCCCTCAAGATGAGGCAGAGGGTTTTCAGAAAGTGTGGCATGGTGTGGCCTGCTTGGTGGCTCTAGCTGGGATCAAGGCCTGGAAGAAATGCTAGTGGATTAAGAAGGGCTGGTGGGGACATGGAGGTTCTGGTCTGGGCCTCTGATGTTCCAGAAACCAAATGGGAGGAGTTAATCTCAATGGGCCCCTTTCTTAAAGGGCTTTTAGGAGAATAAGTGGGTCACTACAAAATATTAAGAATTCTTCTGATGGAGGGTTAGGAGAACCATAAAGGATGATTAAGACTTGGTGTGTGAAATACAATAGCTACTAAAAGCACAAAACAGATACGCGGGTCTGAAGCGCTCCGATTTGTGAGCATAGCGTGTGGGGGTTTCTGTCTTCCCATGGGTGCTAAACAAGGCATAACTGTGAGAACCACAACCCGATGGGCCCTTGTGATTTGTTCTGGCACCTTCCCTTCCACTGCCTGGCTTGCCCGCGTGAGGGGCCCAACAACAAGTGTCGCATCTCATCTTGTGAAGCCGAATGGGTGGTCTTACCCCCTAGCCCAAACCCCCATCAGAATGGGGAGGAGGAAGGCTCTAGTGAGCTTTTTAGGAGTGAAATAGATGGGGAAAGAAAGAAATGAATTAAGGGAAGACAGCCATGTGATTTCTAAGTCTTCTTCCAATTTTAAGGAAGTGTTTTCACTTGAAAGAAACCCACAGAATGTGACTGGTCTGTTGTAAATAAGACATTTGTTGGGGAAATTTTTTTTTTTTTTTTTTTTTTTTGGTGGGACGCTATGCTATTCCCCATACCCATCAAAAGGTTTTTTAGAATTCTGGAAAGGCTCAGAGAATCAAGGGAATCATATCTGACGATGGTTATAGTGCAAAACATTTTCCAGGTATCAGACAGATTTTTTCCTGTCTTCTTCACTTCCAATTACCCTCTAAACTGATCAGCATGTTCTAGATCTTCCTTGAAACTAGGTTCAGTGGGGACCGGCAGGCCTTTATCAAAGAATTTTTAAAATACACAGGTGTGGGTGATAATGTGGTCCTGTTGGCTGGGGGCTCCCAAAAGAATCTCGTTCTCTTTTTTAAGGAATTGGGAGGGGCTGAGTTGTGAATAACGCCTGCCTATTGACAAATGTTTGGAATTATCTTGGGAATATCCACATGTTCTCCTCGGGCCAATGACTTGATTGGAAAGAATGTGAATTGGGTCCCTGAGAGAATGTCTGTGTTAAAGACTAGTTACATCATGTTACGTCATATTAGTTTTTGGTGTGTTGCCTTTCACCACCACTTTGTGACCTCTGCCAGGGACTGATTGCCGGCTGGCCTTTAGTGTCCTCTACTGAGTCCTTCTGCACATTGCCTGACGCACAGGACGTGCACAATAAATGTGCATGTGAGTGCATGAACGACATACATGAGATATATAACTAATGGTACTAATAATAGCCAAGACGATTACCACCAAGTAAAAGCCTTTCCTTCAAAAGCGAACCCTGAATGTATAAATTGATGAAATCAAGTAATAAAAGACTATCAAACAAATAATAGCTACCATCAATCAAGATCTTTTATACTATATGCCAAACTCTTTGTATCCCTCGCTTCATTTAATTCTGCTGCCAACATACCAGCTGAGCACTGTCATTCCCATTTTAAAGCAGAAAAAACTGAGGCTCGGGGAGGTTGAGTAAGTTGCCAAAGGGCACATCATTAGTAAGTGGCAAAGGCAAAAATCAAGCCCGGTTCCGGCTGACTGTGAAGCGGGGGCCCTTAGCCACTCTTCCTGCTGCCCTTTGAGGAGGAGAAAGTAGGATTTCTGTGCAGTGCAATCATGCCTCTTTAATCTGTCAGAGTCCTTTAGGGGGTAAATAACTTAGTGGGAAGGGAAATTGTATTTAGTCTTTTAAAAGCTTTTGACAAGGTTACTTTCAAAATTAAGAACCTTCAGTGCCAAATATTTTGTCATTGAGAGGAAACAGCTTAGAGACAGCAACTAATAAAGCAACAAACATCTCTTTCTCCACTTCTAGACTGCATTCTTTTGGGTTCAATTCTAGGTCTTTTATTCTACACTTTTACGGAAGAAGAGGTGTGCAATGAGACTCCCCAGGCAATCAGATGAGCAGGGTCCTTTGGCATGTGGAAATGCCACCTGGTGGGGATAAATCCAGGCTGACTGGGGAGGCTACACAAGAATGTAGAAACTGGGCAGGCCCGTGCCAGGCCAGGCCCTGGCAGGAAGAATCCTGCATGTACTTTTAGGAGGACAATTCAGAAAAGGGTAAGAGTCCCTACAGACTGTTCCCGAAGGGCCACTGCAACCTGGAAAACCAAGGAAAGGTCAGGCTTAACTAGGATGGAAACATCTTTGCACTGCCTTTGCGGAGCAGAACTGCTGCAGGCCTGCCTAGAGGCCTTTGTTTCCAGCCCTACAGAAAGGGGCCACTCAAGTGGTCAAATAAAAAGAATGGGCGAGAGAGAAGGAGAGGCGATATGAGGACAGGAGAAGGAGATGAGGCATGATCAAAGTATTTCAAATTACTAAGAATACAAATGTTCAAACACAGCCTTGGTCATCAAATCCTAGAAGGCAGAACTAGAGCAAACTCTGACACTTGAAAGGAAGCAGTTAGTATAGATAAAAGGAACTGCTAACTTACACAGTGGGTAGTCAATTCATCTAATTCATTACCCCCAGAGGTGAGACAGGTTGAAAATACAAATTGCTCTTTAAAACGTCTGGAGAAACTTGTGGGTGATTGATTCACAATGGATTCTTGGGTAGATGTGACTTTTAGGAGGAGATCTGTAAGGACTGAGAGCAGAAAGGAGACTTGGAAAGTTGGGGTCATTAGAAGTCTGTGGCTGCAGTGGCCGGAGGCAGCATCCACGGCTGGACAGACCATGGTTCATTTGGACCCAGGGTGCCAGTTCTGATGTTCTTGTTGAGCTGAATGAGGTAGGAAATATTATGTGTATATTCTGAGTAGAGTGAATATGGTTTACAAAAAGTAATTCAGTCTCTACAAATATATGAGCCCTGCCTTTAGGTGCATTAGGGAGAGCCTTAAAAATCTGAGTCCATGGAGCTTTGGAATTTTAAGGCAGTGAAATGGCAAGAGCATGCCTCTGTCACTAGACCAGGATCCCCATAGGGCTACAGGCCATAGGAAGTGTGTGCAGGGCCATTCTCACTGTTCTTACTGCCATTAAAAACAGGGCCAGCCTCAAGGGTGGGCAGCCCATGCAGCTGCTCAGGGCTCCACACTTAGAAGGGCTGGTGCTTGGTTTAATGCTCTATTGTTGCCATCTTGAAATCCTTGGTAATCATTGAACTAGAGGCCCTGCATTTTCATTTTGTACTGGGCTCTGCAAATTATGTAGCCAGTCCCAGTTAGGAGCTGCTCAGCTGATATGATAATGGAGGGGCCAATGGAGAGTCAAGGGAGAAGGCCAATCGAGGCAGCCGGATCCAAATGACACCAAGAAGGGGAACGTGTATAGGACAGTTTCCTAGGAAACTGGTTGCTCCATCTAAGTGTCACACGCATGCTTTGCTAAAAACATTTCCTAATGTCAGGGAATAAAATAAGAGAAATCAGGTCCAGGAGAACCTGGGGCACACCTGATAGTGCTCAGTGACCTGTTGCATGGCCAATCCATGAATGGAACCATCTAGAAAAGATGGGCCTGGTCTCCAGTGGATGTTTTGGGGTTGAATGGTGGCCTCACCCTAGATATATGTGTGTTTTTCAGGAATATTCTTAAGTAACAACTTTAGCTCATAACAAGGACCACTCCTGAGTTCTCTGGGAAGCTTGACGAGCCTGGATTCTGAATCAAGGGTGAAGATGACAGTATGAGAGGTAGAAAAACAGACACTCACAGGAGCCCAAGGCCAGGCTGTGCCCTGCACTCCTTGAACTCTTGCATCAGTGCTCTGAAGCGACATTTCTAATAAGCACTTCACTCTTGGGGGGCTTGGCTTTTCCATCTTCAGAGCAAGTTAACTCAATCCTCCTCAAATAGCACAAAGGCGCTGATTTGGTTGCAGAAGGAAAAAAACACTACTGAAATAATTAACCTGCATGCTCATATTGCCGCAGATATATTGATAACTACAGAAGAAGCACCAAGATGGGGCCCCAGAAATTCTCCACAGACATTCATGCAGCTACAAACTGGCGTTTTTCAGCTGACAGAGAAGGAACTTACTATAAATTATGATGAGACTGTGCCACAAGGAAATCCCAGCTTGCAAGGCCTTGCCTGGCTAGAACATTTCAAGTATCTGGATAAACTTTCCCATGAGATTTTCTCCCCTTTCACTTAACTGTGTTCTTCGTTCTCTTTTCTATTTGGAAAATTGGTCTGATGGGGATATATTAGCTCCAGGTGTTCAGAGAGCTTACCCTTGCCTAGCCAAGGGCTTTCAGAGGTGTGCCCTGACCCACTGGCAGGGCTGCTACTTTGCCCTCAGCAAGAAGTTGGCATATCCAGACTGACTCTGACCTGCCCTCTCTGCTCTCAACCTGTGGTCTTGAGTTGATTGGACCATGGGGGCCACTTGACCTGGGGCAGCCAAGCCATTCGCCAGCCAGGTATGCCATGGCACAAGAGAAGCCAGGTGGGCCTATCCTATCCCACCCTCAGCAGGCTGAACCAGGCCATTAGCTGGGGGCGGTAGAGGTCACGGTCACAGCAAGCCAAGCCCCTGTATGGGTGAGATCACAAGGAGCCACAATGACCCAGCATAGAGGGAATTAAGTTTCCAGGACCACCGGGGGGCTGCCAGCCTGCCACTCCCTATCTGGTCCTCACCCCCTACCACCCACCACCACATCAGCCTCTCTTCTTGGAGGGGTAGAATCAGGCTCTGCGGTAGAAGGTAAAGAGGGATGGATTTCAACTCGGCCTAAATGAGGACTTTCTAAGAGGCAGCACCAAGCAGCCGTGAAATGGACTGCTTGGGAGTGAGAGTGGGGTTGGGAAGGAAATAAATTCACCATTGTACGATGTGGGGGGGATGTTGTAGGGAAAGCTGTAGGGCCTCCTCCAATCTTGCCGTTCCATGAGTCTATGTATTTTGGGAGGCAGGTCAGCTCTGTGGCCTGTTGGGAGAAATGCCTCACCATCCTAAGGTTGAGAAATCCATCCTAAATATCACAATTATTCCACTCAGATTCATTCTGCCCTCGCACCCTGTAAGGTATGTCTCACCTCTTTAAGCCACTGTTAGTTAGATGCTATTTCTTTAGAAACCTGTCCTCCAACCAGACCATAGGCCCCTCTGGGCAAGCTGCTCTGCCACCCTCTGGACTTGGCACGATGCCTGGCCAGGCATGGAACTAATGCATCAATCAACAAATGAATGAATGATGTGGTCAGCAATGCCCTGGGACTTCCCTGCTCTTGTACTCCTTCTTGCTTGGGCTGGGCAAGCCTGGGGGATAACTCGGATGGCAGAGGCTGGGATACGGATGGGGCACGGATGCCAAGAGAAACACCCTGTGAGTGGGGCTCAATGTCCCTCTCCTACGTGTCCCTCCACTACTGGGCTGGCCTGTGAGGGCTCCTTCTCTAGCCTGTGTCGTCAGAATGCCACCCCGACTCCCTCATATACAAGTCAGGGTGTCTGGCTCCCTCCCACGGTCACTGGCCTCTCACAGGCTTGGGAAGAGGCAGATTGGGAGAAGGAACAACCTGGGAAGTGCCGGGACCGGAGTTCTGATCCTGAGTGACCCAGGCTGGTCTCTTCCCCTGCATGGCCCCCTTCTCCAGAGTGGAAAGGTGGGAGTGGCTCTTAGAAGTGAGGGGCTGCTGCTTTAAAAGGCGCTGAACTTGGATTGGGAGAGAATCTGGTTGCCGTAATCGAGCCAATGTGGGCGTCCTCATCACCCCATTCTGTGGAATCCCAGCCGGTTCCCTCACCCATCTCAGACCCATCTTCTCATCTGGCTGCTGGGCTGGTGGTACCGGAAGTGCCCCCGCTGCGATCTCATAGCCCTTCCTCCTCTCAGAGAGGAGAAGGCAACAGCCTCAGTCTGCACCCACCAAGCCAGGTCGTGCTGCTGACCCCAAAGTACCCGACTCTGCTCCCTTGTGAGGGGGGACCCTGCCAGGCCTGGGGTCTCCCGTTCCCTGCCCTCATCTACCATGGCCTGAGAGTGGCCAGCACTGCTGAGCTGCAGGCAGGGGACTTGATGCAAATGGGCTTGGGCCACGTGGAGACAGCCTGGTAGGGGGACAATGGAGAGCTGTGGAGACAGAAAGAAGGGGATCCTGGTGACCTGGGCCTCAAGATAAAAGTGGCGCCACTTCCATCCCTGTGGTTGCCATTAATGTCCACTCCCTGCACAGTCATATTTCTTCACAACGTGCCCTGGCTGTGGTTGGTTGGGCCCACCCCTCTGAGGCAGAGAAAGGAAGTGGGGAATGTCAGGAAGTCTGTTTCAAGGCCCATCCTGGGGTGGCGGGGGTCAGAGCTGGAGTTCGGATCTGCCCTGGCACGCAGCCATTTAGGGTGTCGCTTTTGCTTATTTAATGCATATCCTTGGAAAGCCCCCCCCACCCCTATCTCTTTCTCTGTTCCCTTTATTTTATATTTTCTTTTCCCTCTAAAGAATGTTTGGGGCTCCCTTTAAATCCTCATTTTCTTGGAGATTTTATGGAGTCTGTCTAGTTGGAACCCAGAGCACTACCACTACCACGGGGTGAGAGGAGGATCCCCGAGGGATAGGGGACCCTGGTTTTAGTTCTGGTTTTGTCCCTGACTAACCAGGTAACTTCAGATCTCCTCATTGGTAAGCTGACAGGCTACATCCCCTCTGCTCCTCACAGATTTTATTTTATTTTATTTTATTAGAGAGGCTAGAGTGCAATGTTGCAATCACATAGCTCACTGCAGCCTCAAACATCCTGGGCTCAAGAGATCCTCCTCAGCTTCCCGAGTAGCTGGGACTATAGGCGTGCACCACCACGCCCAGATAATTTTTAAATTTTTTGTACAGACGGTGGGGGGTGGAGGGGTGTCTCACTATGTTGCCCAGGCTGATCTTGAACTCCTGGCCTCCAACGATCCTCCCACTGTGACCTTCCAAAGTGCTGGGATTATAGGTGTGAGCCACCACGCCTGGCCATTTATTTTGAAGGATAAGGCTGCCTGGGTTTTATGAAGCGAGAGCAGAGGCACCAGCCAGCCCCAGGCAGCATGTTTACTGGTGGGAGGGTGACCCTAGCCTCTGTGTCCTTCCCTGCAAGGATGGCCACCACCCCCTTCCACCGTAGGATAATGCCCTTGGGAACACTATCAGGGAAGACTGGGTAGGTGGAGGAACCCAATGACAGTTTGAGTTCCATATGCCCCCTTGAGCAGCCCTGTTTGACAGCATCCCCAGCCCTGAAAATGTGCCAGGAGAGATGACTGGGTCTGAGGTGGCTGCGGGAACCTTTGGAACCAGAGCCTGCCACTCTCAGTGGGGGTAATTGCTGAACTCTGCGAGCCAAACACCTCGAAAGAGCTAAAATGACTTTAAATGCCTAAACATTTTAAAACAAACCCTACAACACAAGGCTTTTAGTTTTGTGGGTTTTTTTCTTTCTTTCTTTCTTTCTTTTTTTTTTTGCCCCAGTGCTAAAGCTCTTTCTCTCTATCTGCCGCTTTCTCTTTTGGGGGGAATTCAAAAGCCGTTTTATGCCTCATTACCTGCACACTGTGAGTGATGTCTGTCGGTCCATGTGCTGTAAATACCTTAAATCATGCTTCATTAAGAATATCTATGGAGCTATTAAAGAGCTATAATAGACAATGAGTTAACAGATGATTAAAGATGAATTCCATTTGTGTCAGTCACCAGCCAGAGAGAGACGAGAGGCTGTAAGTTCTCAACTCATTATCCAACAGAGTGCAGCTCTTCCTGCCTCCCGCCCTGGATTTGTGGGGAGTTGGGAAGGCAAGGGAGGGCTGTCTGCCTGCCGGGTGTGGGGTACGGCACACCAGGGAGGATAAGCATTTGGGACCAGCCAACAGGGACACGGGAGAGGGAATCCCGTGTGGGCACAGAGAAGGGGATGTGTGTGTGTGTGCGTGCCTGCATGTGCGAGTGTGCGCTCACTCCCTGGGCACGTGTCAAGGGCTGTGCTCACTGTCTGACAGTGCTGTCAGCTCTGCCTGGCTGCGTCTGTGGACGGAGTCAAATTCCACTTGGAGCCATAAGAAACAGATCAAGTCTGACTCCTGGTAGCCAGAGAAAAAGAGGCAAGTGGAAAGGAGGAGATGAAGTTCCAAAGGTGGAGACACTGGATGTTTGGTAGTAGCCACGGCAAGGAGGAAAGAAGGAGAAATTTCCTTTCCTCTGCTGTGTTTTCAGGGAAGAGAAGATAAGTGTCATCAAGAAAAAAAGGGGTTTTGGCAAGAAGGTGGGACTGCTGAGGGAGCAGAATTGTTTCCCTTTGGAGAAAGACCCATTAAAGACGGAAGTATACTGCCTAGTCTCTGGTCTCAAACTCCTGACCTCAAGTGATCCTCCTGCCTTGGCCTCCCTTTTTAGAAGCACTAACCACCATCACTCCAAGAGTCAGAGAGCCTCACTCCCCTTCCCTCTAGAATAGTCCAGTGGCAGAGATCTGGAAAGGAGCAAGTACCTCAATTCCCAGTTCAGTGCTTGGAACCATAAAAATTTCAGCAAGAATGGATAGGTAAGGTCACAATCAGGAATGAAGATGAACACAAAGCAGTTCTATTAGATAGCTTCAACATTCCTCATGGATAGGAAATTTGTTCTTTTCCGCCCTTTAGAAGATTTGGAAATATTCTCCCATTTTACGAATGGGAGAAGCTGAGGCCCTGAGCAAAAATAGATTATGGGTGTCAATGAGTTAATAGATATTAAGTGCCTTCTCCTGCAAGACATGCTTTTAGTACTTTAGACCTGGTTCTTGCCCTCCAGATGCTTACAGTGTGGATGAGAAGGTATAAATCCCACTGCATGGGCAGGGGACAGAAAAGCTAGCAAGCCGAGGTCAGTTAGAGGGCAGAGAGATGGGGTGGAAGACATGGCAACTTGGAATTAGCAGCTTTGGTTGAATCTGTGTGTTGCTTGTGCTAATGATAACACACCAGCTCTTCTTGGCATCTTCTGACCCAGACGGTGTTTCTGTGCCCACTGCCAAGTTATCCTGGCTCTGCTGGCAACGCTGATGTGTGGCATTATGCGATTCACGTCCCCAGTGCTGCTGTCATGTTCTCTGACATCCTGGGTGTCACCTGCCACGCTGTCTTGAATGTGCTACTTGGCCTGGGGTGTTAGTACAACTCTTCCCTCTTCACATCTACTTTTTATGCAAAAAAAAAAAAAATTTAAAAGATGTCAAAATCTGATGCTTCTGATTTCTTTCACATGGAGCCAACCCAAGACGTTCAAGTGTCCGTGGCTTTAATCTGTCATCTGTTGCTGTGGAATGCAACTGGTTTGTGAGCAGGGCTGCGACAGAGAACCTAGGAGTATTTTGAGAAGGAGGTGGCACATGTGGGCATTTGGTAAATGCTAGGTGGGAAGAAATAGCAAATTAGGGTGGGGGCAGTGGGCAGAGAGGGGCTTATGTCTGCCTGGTATTTTGCAGGTCACCAAGTACAGCCACACATATGGACTCATCGGATCCCCCAGGAACACTGTGTGAGAAGAAGGTATTATGATCATACCCTTTTAAGCAACAAAACAAAACGACCCATGGCTTAGAAGGGATAAATGATGGGCTCCAGGACCTGGGCCAGCGAGTGATAGAGCTGGGATTACTGTTCTTCTTACTGCAAAGCTTCCCCTGGTTCAGGGTCAGGTTGACGGGACCCTCCCAAAAACCATGGAGAAGGCAGACAGACAAGAGTGAACGGGGCTAGTCCTCACTGGGCAGCATCTTGAATGAGAACAGCCAGATAACAGGGACTGCCTACTGGCGGGAAGGAACAGAGAGGAACTGGAAAGGAACAAAGTTGGGGACTTCCAGGAGCAAGTTGGGCTGCTGGGAGAACTAGGAAGCCAGAGAAGAAAGTCATGTCCAAATAGCCAAAAAGGTGACAAGCAGGAGCTGTGACAGGGCTGGGCTGCACAACAAGGAGCAGTTGTTCTTGGTCTGAAACAGAGCATATCCTCATGGCATGTGTGTGTGTGTATGTGTGTGTGTGATGGTAGGAAGAGCAAGGGCTGTGGGCCTAGTTCTGACTATGGAGTCTGCAGTTTATGGCTTCTGGTCTTAGATTTTCATGTGTATGGTGGAGATACTAACCCTTTCTCCCAACATGGTTTGAAGACGAAATGAAACACGGATGTGTGGGAGCTATGTCTAAGCTCTTAAGCAGGAAGACTGCTGCATTCAGTCGATGTTACTAACAGCCACAGCCTCCCAGGACCTCCGGGAGGGGTAGGAGGAAGGGCTTCTCATTGCAATGGGATCCAAGTTTAGAAAGGAGTTGGAATAGACTTGGGTTCAGACTCTACCGGCTTCATGCCATGTCCCACTTCCAGGAAAAGAAACGGGCTTGTTGGAAAAAGAAAACAGACTCAGAAAGCATCTTGGGCATCCAACAGTTCTTAGGAAACAGCATTTGGGCAAACATCATTGAATCAGAAACACTTGGATCCAGTTTCCATTGACAGCCTCACAAACTGAAGATGGAGAGGCGGGGGACCTGGAAAGGCAGTGTCTCCAGGACAACATCCAACTAGATCTTGCCCCAGGTGACAGTCTCTACTCCCTCCCTCTCATCCATGTCTGGCCAGCAAGGTGCCTGGAGTTCTAACATGCAGGACTCCATGGAGACCCCTGGGCTTCTGGAAGAAGTGGATGCAAAAGACCTTGGGTCAGAAGCTTGAACATCTGGCTTGAGAAGCAGCTGCATCAGTTCCTTTGTGAATTTGTATTCCAGTGTCTTTGGAATTGATTTTTGAGAATGAATACACTCCTGTCGAGGAAGTGCTTTGGGATCCTCAGTAAATCCCTTGGGATTTTAGAACTAGGTGATAAAACCCAGAGATCATCTGGTATAACTTTATTATAGTACAGAGGAGGAAACCGAGGCTCAGGAAGGCTAAGCAACTTCCCCAAGGCCACACAGCTAGAACCAGGGTCTTCCAAATCACACTCCAGTGCTCTTCCATGGCACCACCCACTGCACATCAGAGTTGCTCAGGTAACCTGAAGCTGACAAGGGGCAGAAAAATCCTGTCTCTCTTGGTTATTGGAATCCCATCGCATGGAGCTGCCAGAAAAAGTGGACACTACACAGCTCCCCAGAAAGCACAGGCAAGAACTGGGGGGGGAAGTGGGAACATGCATCGGCCTGATAATTGAATCTTGCACAGGGACAGCTGGATGAGCTGCAATTGAGTTAAGCGGAAAATGGCATTTCCACGTTGTTAGGAGGCTTCTCGGCCCAAGGCCCTGATCATTTACTCCAAGCACCTGGTCGTCACGAGCATCTGACCCCAGTGCCCAGTTGAGGCATGGGCCAGCTGGGATCAGCCTCATGAGGCAGGGAAAGAAATTAATTTTCAATCCCCGGGGACTGCAGTTGGTAGTTCAGCAGCCAAGGCATTATACAGAGCCGGAGACAATAGAGCAACATCCCTGTGGGGGAGTTATTGAACTCCCCAATGCTGCTGGTGGGGAAGAGGCGAGGGGAAGAGGGAGAGAGGGGTGGAAACTGTCTTTATTATTGGCAATTCCATCACTGAGATTTAATGGACATTCTCTTGCTGGAGATTTTGTCTCTTGCTGATTTCTCTTCCGAATACTTAATTTCAAACTCCTGCCCTCCACCTCCAAAGCAGCAACCCTCAGAAAGTAGAAGAATTGAGTTTCTTTCTTTCTACCTGTTTTCATGAGGCAAGAAATTGTTTTCGCGAAATGGCCTTGCTCTGATTTCACTAACAAATCTTTTGGATTCTCGTACCTTCCCATCTTCAAAGACCATCCAAGGAGCACAAACTTCCCATTTTCTTGCCTGAATCCATGTAAAAAGGAACAAGCCTGGGTCTACTTTCCCTCTGGGCCCACCTTTTCTAGTAGTTGGTAAATGAACAGCAGTTAAAAACATACCCCAACAGCACCCAACCAGAAAGAGCCTAGAAAATCTGTTTCCCAACACAAACTTGGTTCCAGCAGTCTTTTGTGAGTGTGAAGAAAATATGAATTATGGTTCCTGGCCGTGCAAAGTCCTCACTAAAAAGAAAAAAAAAATAAGAAAGAAAGAAAATGCTACATCTGTTTCCATTTCAATTGCTCACATGTTTAAATACATGGATGAGGCATCCATCTAAATTTACCAGGTCCTGAGTAATTAACAATTAAAAAAAAAAAAGACTAAAAGATGATGGCAATGTTTGAAAAATGCAAAATGTTAAGATGCGCGTGTTCATGTGTTTATTTCTACCATGCTACATTCCTTTGCAATCCTGGTGCTCCAGGAAAACTGGAGTGAGGCCCCTAAAAAGGAACAGGGCATCATTAGCGCAGTCAGATCCCTTCTCAGCCTGCAGCAATTACCACCCTGCGAAGCAAGCTTCCAGGCGCTTTCATTACCAGGGGAATGAGGGGTCACTCACCTCAAGCCCCCATCTTGGGCTAAAACAAGCGTTTTCCCACACTATGAGATCCAGCTTCATTTAAATCCATAATTGCTTTGATTTCAGTATGTATGGAACATGGAGACTTCATGACTAAGAATGACATTAGTCAATAAGTTTGCTACTTATTAGCCCTCATTTTACTCCTTTACTCTGGTTCCCATCTGAACCAGTATTAACAGATCCCCCTCCCCCATGAAATCGCCCTGCAAGACCACCTGTTCCAGGGATAATTGGTTTCTCCAGGTCACAGAGGTGGGATGAAATGGGAGGATGCAAACGGGGAGGGTTGTTCCTGTTTTCACACTAAAGGAAGTCTGCGCTGGGGACGGGAAGGAGTTTATTGCAAAGACCTTACATTTATTTAAAGCTTTAACTTTTCAAACTCCCTAATATCTAGTAGCTCAAGACCCAGTGAAGTAGGTAAGAAGGTACCCTTCTCCCCAGAGAGAGGGTCAGGGTTAGGCAGGAACAGAGGGAACTGGGGCTTCCTGCCTCTGGTCCTGGGTTCCTTCAATTCTACGACTTGCCTCATAGCAAACTCCTTTCACAGGAGGAAATCCAGGAATATGAGCCATTGTTACGGCCCTATGGGGATTCGAAGCCCAAATCCCATACTCAGTTTCTAGTTTTGCCTCCTGGAAGCCCAGGGCTCCTTCCTTGGGTTTAATGAATGATGGCCTGAATCTGTGGATGGTTCTGACAAGGAACTTGTCAGGACAAACGTAAAAAAACACTTCCTCCAGGTCTTAGGAGGGATTGGGACTGACATATAAGCACAGAACAGAAGATGCATCTTGGTTGGGACAACAATTACACCAATTGCTGATTGTTCTTGATAAACTGGCCATGGGTTCCTAGTTAGCAAAAACAACGAACCCCTCCAACACTAGAATTCAGAGACCATGAGACAATAAAAAATATTCACGTAAGAGAAGAAAATTATCCAGTGTATTCCATGCACGCAATGCCACACATAGTTGGTATCACAGCCTCAATATGAACCAGTCCCAGTGCATAATTCTCAGGGGGCTAGAGCACCAGACGTGGCCCCACATTTTAGGAGCTGAGTTATAAAGTGGCTTTGAGACTGCCAGCAAGGGAGATGCTTCTGTGTTGTTCTTTTCACTTCAATTTCAGAGTGGAGATGGAACCTTTCAAGCAACTTTCTTGTATTTCCCCACACCTCTAGAACAATTCTTTTCACAGAGGACTCACCAAATACAAATATTCACTACTTGTCTGCTCCTGGGGCACTGTCAGGGCCTGTCATCCTGTACAACCAGCATACACAACAGCAGCATAGAAAGAAATGACCAAAGTCTTGCTGTAGGGACCAGTCTCAGGGACATCCCTGGTGGACATGTATGTAACTGTGCATTGATAACAGCCAGGGACATAAAATACCTCCAAAACTGCCAGTAAAAGGCAGAGGTATGAGCAGGGGCTGGGCAATCAGGAAGCAGACGAGTTTAATGTCTTTTCTCCCGGTCTTCACTTAAGGAATTTGAATTCTTGATCAAGCGATTTGTCAGGATTGTTGTGTATTTACTGTAATTACAGAACATCAAATGTGCATTGACGTAATTACCATAAATATGTGTAAAGACATTATAACGTGTAATTATGTCATATAATTCTTTAATAAAGCATGCAGAAGAAAAATTACTCTGCACATGCTCAATGAACATCTTCTTACTGTTTCTACTGAAGGTTTTATTTCCTTCCTTCCCCTCTCTTCAATTTACAGAGACGGTTTCTCCCATTTAGAATGTGCTAGCAGAAGACTGAGGTTAGACATGTGTGTGTGCGTGCAAGCTTGTGTGCGTGAGCATGCACACACACACACACACACACACACAATCCCAAGAAAGAAAGACATTTTCAAACCCTGGAAGAGGTGTTATGGCCCAAGTGTGAACAGCACACCAGCCTTGCAGTCAGTGTTTCCATGCTGAGGGTGAAGAATTCCGTGACCCAGGATCAACCCCTTCTCCTTACCCTCTGCACATCTCCCACCTGTAATTGCCTGGGGTGACCTGTGCCCTGCATGGGGTGAATGTGTTGGTGCACAGGCCACACGGTTTGCTGACACTGAGAGCTCCTGGGAGAGAGATGCTTGGGAAGATGCTGACATTATTCTGAACCCAGAAAACTTTTGTAAAGCTTTGAACAAGAAGTAAAGTCCCCTGGGTAAGATCACTAGGGGTGTTGAAGTAGAAACTGGATTGGTCAGACTGTCACCCAGACTAGAATAGATTTAAAGTCCTTCTCCAGCTTTCAGAATGTCTATTAGATATGGGGTCTTTGTCAAGATTTATTATACATTTTCATATTCCCTCTTTTGACCCCAGGTCTTTTGGAGGCTAAGGTCAAGGATTCTGGAGATAAAATCGTTTGAAATATCATGTTCCTAGAACTCAGAGTTAAATCAAATGAAAAAGAATGCTTTAATGAGCAAGGAAGGCTTTCCCAATACTGATATCAAAATATTATAGAAGTCATAAAGGAAAAAGACTGATAGATTAGACCATGTAAAAATATACAATCTCTCTACATCAAAAAATACCATAAATATAAAAAAAAGCAAACAAAACACCAAAAAAATTTGCAACATATATGACAAGGGGGATAATATCCTTAATGTATTAAAAAGTTCTGACTAATCATTAAAAAAAGTCTAAATAGAAAAAATGGGCCGGGCACAGTGGCTCATGCCTGTAATCCTAGCACTCTGGGAGGCCGAGGCGGGAGGATTGCTTGAGCTCAGGAGTTCAAGACCAACCTGAGCAAGAGCGAGACCCTGTCTCTACTAAAAAGAGAAAGAAATTAGCCAAATAACTAAAAATAGAAAAAATTAGCTGGGCATGGTGGCGTGTGCTTGTAGTGTCATCTACTCAGGAGGCTAAGGCAGGAGGATCGCTTGAGCCCAGGAGTTTGACATTGCTGTGAGCTAGGCTGACACCACGGCACTCTAGCCCAGGCAAGAGAGTGAGAACCTGTCTCAAAAAAAAAAAAAAAGGAAAAGAAAAGAAAGAAAGAAAAAATGAGTAACAATGGATAGAAAATCACAGAATAAATACACATGACCAAAAAGCATATAAAAAAACAACAACCTACCTTATAATCAATGTGGAAGATATTATTTTTTAACCTATTAAATTGGCAATTATTTTAACAAATTATAATACACAGCGTTAGTGAAAGGTGGACAGTATGGGACTACAAACTGGATTTGCTTTCTTGGGATCAATTTGGTGATAAATATCAAAAACCTTGAAAAAATGCATACCCTTTGAACTATTAAGTCCTCTTCTAGGATCTTATCCTAAGGAATTAAAAGCAAAGTCAAAGATTCAGGTCTAAGCTTCCCTGACACTTAAATTGTTTATAATAATGAAAGAAAAGAATTCCCCAGAAACAACCCAATGTCCAACAAAGGGGAATTGGCTCAATGAAGTGTGATAGAGTAGAATCCCATGGAATACTATTCAGACATTAAAAATTGTTGGTCTTTAATGACATAAATTGTTGCACTACTATGTGAAAAAAATTAAATTATAAATTTACATATTTTTATATATAAACATACAATTTATAGGTATAAAAGTGTGGAAGAGACTGGGCACAT
This sequence comes from Cheirogaleus major, assembly GCA_963574435.1. Classification (NCBI taxonomy): domain Eukaryota; kingdom Metazoa; phylum Chordata; class Mammalia; order Primates; family Cheirogaleidae; genus Cheirogaleus; species Cheirogaleus major. Next base: position 19,863 of record CAUYPO010023643.1, on the reverse strand, counting down.
TGTCTCACACCTGTAATCCTAGCACTTGGGGAGGCTGAGGTGGGAGGATAGCTTGAGGCCAGGAGTTCAAGACCAGCCTGAGCAACATAGCAAGACCTCATCTCAACAAAAATTTAAAATATTATCTGGGTGCTGTGCTGTGCCCCCTATAGTCCCAGCTACTTGGAAGGGTGAGGTAGGACTGCTTGAGCCCAGGGATTTGAGGTTGCTGTGAGCTATGATCTCACCATTGCACTCTAGCCAGGGCAACAGAGCAAAAGACCCAGTCTCAAAAAAGTGTGGTGGAATTTACACCAAGATATTACTACCAGTCATCTTTTAGTGCGGAAGTTGAGACATTTATTTTTTTCTTTCCTTTTTTTTTTTTTTATATCTGGATAGTCCAAATTTTTATAGCGAACATTTGGGCTACTTTAAAAAATGGTATCCATGCACACACACACACATATACACACATTCACTCATACATTTTGGTTTATTTTATTTTATTATTATTATTTTATTTCAAGATATTACAGAGGTACAAACATTTTGGTTACAAGTAATGATTTTGCCTCACCCAAGCCAGGGCTAGAGGTTATTTTTTTAGAGACAGGGTTTTGCTCTGTTGCCCAGGCTGGAATGCAGTGGTGTGATCACAGCTCACCGCAACCTCAAACTCCTGAGCTCAGGTGATCCTCTTGCCTTGACCTCCCTGGGAGCTGGGACTATGGGCTCATGCCACTGCATCCAGCCACACATTTTGGTTTAATGCCCTGAGGCAGTCAGAGAAAATTCCCAATGTATAGAGAAAGTTTCCCATACCACATGGGGCTTACATCACCTACCAAAGGCTACACCCTTCTCTCAGCCTCTTGCTCCCAATCACTCATTTCAGAAACACTCACAGCAAGAGCCAACTTCCCGAAGGACCACCAGGAGAGGAAGAGTAGATGCTCAGTGTATTTGTTTCCAGGCAGTGAGCGAGACGCATAGGAAGGAAACAGCAGAACCAGGCCTGGAAGCTAAGGGAGCCAGCCTGGTTGGTAGGGACCTTGAACCCAGGACGATGTGATGAGTCTTTGATCTGAAGTCAAAGGAGAACCCTAAGCTGGGGGAGTTTATGGGGTTGATGCTAGTGGGATGCAGAGTCAAGAACCAAAGAGAGACGTGGAAGTGGGCTACTAAACTGAAAAGCCAGAAACCAATATCAAATACCAAAGTATTCCTAGTAAGCTTTTCTGTCTGTCTCATTTTGTACATGTTTCAGGCAGCATATTGAGTCAGGGAGCAGTGAGTGAGCTATGGAGATGAACAAGAAGCGATGGATAGGGCCCAGTCCTTCGTTTTAGCTGATAAGAGCCCAGCCTGTTAGGCAAACTAAGGCAGCAGCTACCAACCAGGGAACCCTATCATCTGGCCATCAGACTTCCCCACAGAGCCTGCACCCTGGGAGAAAGTCAGACAATGGAAATCCAAGCAACTTCTAACACAGAGCCAGTAATTTGCCAAGTGTGAAGCTTGCAGCACCGAGGTTGCTTACGACTATTCAATTGGAAAGAAGTCAGGCTAATCAGGCTGGATCTCATTAGTTTCCATTAATGCAGCTGGAGCTTGAACACCTGGTGGGGGCAGGGGATTAAGTCAAACCAAAGCCAGCAGAAGCTGCAACCAGAGGTGCCCAGGTGCAGTGGGCCCTCCCTGGCCCAGGTGACACGAGCCTTGAGGCCTGCTTAGCAGAGAAGTTGGGTTGAGGTTGAACTGGGATCACAGCTTGGCACACTGGCCAACAGAGCACCCACAGGTTGAGCAGAATATTAGAAGACTCACCTTAGCAATAAATGAAATCCCAAAGCCCAACTTCTAAATGCCACACTCCTTGGCATGGCACCCAAGGCCCATCTGGCCTCCATCTGGCCTCATCTCTCACTATGTCCCTCCTTGTACTTTAAGTTTTGGTCCCATCAGTCAATCAGCCTTTCCTTGAATACAGCCTATATTCTCGGGCCTCCCTACCTTGCCTTACACCTTTGTTCTTTTTTTAAACAATTGTTCTAGAATATACATATTATACATTTTGCCGTCTTAACCATTTTTAAGTGTACCATTCAGTACTCTTAAGCACATTCACACTGATGTACAACCGATCCCCAGAACTCTTTTTATCTTGCAAAACTGAAACTCTGTACATATTAAACTCCCACTTCCCTCTCCCCCAGGCCCTGGCAACCCCCATTCTACTTTTTATGAATTTGTCTCCTCCAGGTGCCTCATATAAGTGGAATGATAACAGTATTTGTCTTTTTGTGACTGGCTTATTTCACTTGGCATGATGTCCCCAAGGTTCATCCATGTTATAGCATGGGCCAGAATTTCCTTCCTTTTTAAGGCTGAATAATCTCCACTGTGTGGATAGAACACATTTTATTTACACGTTCCTATCTTTTTCGCCCTCTTAAAATATGACTCCATCTTCAAAGCTTAAAACCCAGGGTATGTACTTCATGAAGCTTTCTCAAGGCCCTCGGTTATAGCTAGTCATACACAAGAGGTCTTTCGAGCATCTGTTCTGTGCCAGGCACCGTGCTACACAACAAAGATGCGAGCATGAACAGCCACCGTCTCTCTTGCATAGTCTATGCCAGCCCAGCTTCCTGAGCACACCACAGGTGACTTCATGACACCCCTGACAGTTCATGACACACCATGCTGCTGTGAGGTCACCTAGTGGTTTCCACATTAGCTGTCTCATTTGTAAGTGCTTGAGGACCTGGGCCACCTCTGACCTCAGTATCTCCAGTATCCAGCACAATATATTGAATATACAAAGTGATCAATAAATATTTGTTAAAATAGAATTAAATTCACACCTCTTGGAATGCAGGGTTTCTTGACTTCTAAGTGACTGACTAGTTGACAGGATAAGGTAGCAGTCAATGCTCACCTCACTGCCAGAGTGGTTACCTGATCCAGGTCCAGGGCCACAGGTTTAGATTCCAAGCCCTGAACACGGCAGTGGGGGAACTGTATAAAAGTATTTCACTTTAGCTTTTGATGCCAGCATGTGAAGAGAGGGGAGTGGAGGCTCAATTTGCCCTGTAATAGCTAATAATAATAGTGAAGGTGTATTGCACTCTTTCCATGTGCCAGGCTTTCTAAGTGCTTTCCATAGACTAACTGAATCCTCACAACAGACCTAACAGATAGGTTTTTACCTAAGATAAATAAAGCTATATTACTATGCCCATTTCACAAATGATGAAACTGTGGGACAGAGGGGCTATCCACCTTACCCCAGGTCTACATAGGAAATTACGTCATACCGCCAGCGTGCAAATCCAGGCAGGCAAACTCTTAATCCTATGCTACTCTGGTGTACTTGCCTTGGCAAGATTTGACACAGATTACATTTAGCAGAACTCATTGGAGAATCTCTTTAAAACATTAAAAGGGGGCTTGACCAGGGGCTCTCTGATGTCAGGGATCTATTTTCTGTTTTGGCTCTCGTTCAGGGTCTTGCAGCCCATCTGGAGTCTGGATTTCCTTAGGTCCAAAAGATGTCGACTTGATTAAAGAGAAATATCAAGAACTAAGAACTTCTCTTGACAGAAAGGTGTGGGGTGGGGGTGGGGGACAGTGGGAAATGAAAAGAAACAGAGAGAAAATGGTTTCAGTTGCCATTTATAATAACCCAGACTCAATCTTTCACTCTGGTGATAAGATCTTAGGAGCAATTTGTTAGGAGGGTTTGACTGGCATCCTGGTTGGTTTGAGGAGGGGCAGCAGAGCTAACTGTCATTCTCTCCCCTCTTCCTGCCAATTCAGAACCCTGAATTAGTCTCTCCTGCAGGTTTAGCTAAGCACTGGGCGAGTGATGGAGATACACAAGAGGGCGCCTGACCAGTATGGACAGCAGAGGAGAAGGAAAAGACCAAAAGGACATGGGCTAGATGGAAGGTATGGGGTGAGAGCAGGGCCCAGGGACAGCTGGGCAGTGATGTTCAGGAGGCCACAGGAGGAGCAGGCCTGGGGTCCGACCTTGATCTTCCCCTAATCACACAAGTAACTCAATCTCTGGGTCTCAGAAAAATGTAAACTTGAATTAGTACCCCCAGGATGTCTTCTAGCTGTAACATTCCATAATTTTACAGCATAGTCAATTCTCTACAAGAGTATCTGATCTTCAATTGAAAAATGGGACTTTTCTCCTAAATGAAGTATATTTTCTTGCCCCAGAAGAGTAATTCAGCGATTACAGGGTCAATGGTTCTGTTCCTAAGTATCCAATCCTTAAAGGAAGTGACCAAGTGAAGATTTCACAAGATCCCAATACAGCAGCTTGTATAGATCAGCTGGAAGAGGAGCTGGAAGCACAGCCACACCAAATAGAGCACACAGGACTCTGGCAATAATAAGAATAATTAGTATTTATTCAGTGCTGAATATGTACCAGACACTGTTCTAAATGCTTAAGCAGGCATTAATTCTTTAAGCTTCCTAAGAACTCTAATATATACCCAATCTACAGGTGAGGAAACTGAGGTTTCAAAAGGCTGAATGAATCACAAATTCTCTAAGTTCACACAGCTAGTAGGAGTGGAGGGGCCAGGGTTTGTGCCTAGATCAGAGCCCACCCTCTAAACCAGTATACTGACCTCCTCTTTTGTTGCTGCAGCAGACTGGGACTTAATATTGGAACAATGGCCAGAGGAAGCTATTAATATTTGAAGTGAAAGGTGGCTGTGGAAATCTCCAGGCGCACCACTGACAGCATGGAGAGCAAGGCCTATCTCCCCGAATTCCAGCCACCCCAATAGACAAAAGCTGAATGCAGGTGAGTCCCTCTGTGCCACCCTCCTCTCTGTGTGTCCTAAGGGCCATTATCCAAGCCCATCTTTTGCACAGCAGGCTCCAATCGGAGCACATTTCAGGTGTTCAAAGAACGACTCTATAATATTTTGGTTGGAAAGCAGGGTGCTGAAACTGGTAAGGAGGCTTCCTACAGCTTCTAAAGCTGCAGTCTTTGCAGTTGGCAGCATCCTCTGATTCATGGTGAAGGCCATGGACGGGGGAGGCTTAGCTTCCAGTTGAAGTGTGCGCGGGGCTTTAACTTCAATGAGGATGGTTAGGGCCCTGCATCCCTGCATCCTTCTACCTCCAGCAGGGGAGAGAATTTCCCACCCCTTTTCATTGCTCTGATCTGATCCAGCGCACATTCATTCAACAAGCTTGAACATGCACAGGCTGTATGTATCGCTGCTAGTTGCCATGGCAGAGACAGGGGGTGGGTCCCTGCCCTCCAGGAGTACTAGGCGTCCCGTACAAATGGGAAGGGCCCCACCTGTGTGATGATACCTGGCTGAAATCCTAGGGAGATGTTTGCTTTGGCTGCCTAACTGTGGGCTACAGGAAAAAAGAGGGATATGTCACCCTGGATCGCCAGTTAAGTAACTGTCAAATGTTTCTCAAATGCACCCTGTCCTCTCCAGGACACCTCCCCTCCATGGCACCTGGTCCAGACTTTTACCTTCTCTTGCCTCAACTGCAAGGGCTTCCTGATCCATCAAGCCCCCTCCTCCCAGCCACCAGAACGATCTACTTAAAAAGTCCAGTCGGAGGTGGCTCTCACTGAGTCCCTTCCAGGCACACAGGACATTTTCACCTCTGACAACTTCAAACTGCTTTTTTCTGGACTCTGTGCTTTTGTTCACGGAGTGCTCTTGTCCCCTGCTTTTAGCTTGATTAACTCCAATTCTCAATTGTAGTCTCAGCCCAGGTGTCACCTCCTCCAGGAAGCCTTACTTGATTATAAATACGACATAAACAGCACTAACTCCCTCCTCCCTCCCTCCCTGTCTGGGTGAGACTTCCGTGCCCACATAACATTCTCTGCAGAAACAGCTCTGTGGGGCCATGTATTTGTATTATACTGATCTGTTTCTGGGCTCACCCTTCCCACTGGACTCAGCTCACTGAGGACAGGGACTGTCTGACCTCTGAACTTAACCCAGGACCTGACTCTGATCAGGAGGAGTCAGAAGGCACTGAAAAAGGCAGAGCCATCCACAGGCCATAGGAACCAGGAGTCCTGTCCGGTGCTGGATGACGTCCCCACACCCTAACCCCATGCCTCAATTTCCACTTTGGGAAGGCTAGGGGGAGGGGTGAAGAGGGAGCAATGGGAGTCTAAGTTACTCCGGAGGAAGCAGCTTCCATTCATTAGCATTTGTAAAGGGCTCTGAGTGCTGCAGATGGAAGCTGCTCCACACAGGCTGCTTGTTAGGACTAAAAATAGAGTTGTGTAGCACCTTCTCGGCAGAGAGCTCAGGAAGGGGTGGAAGGGGTGAGAAAATAGGTAGCCAGAGGTGGAAGAAGGTGACCAAGTCATAGCAGACAGTGCACACCAGAGTAAACTACCGGGGGAGACCCCGGGCACCACCGAGCGCCCGGCTCGGGAACTGACCCCCAACACGCACCATCTGTTTGGGGAATCAGGGGCAGGGGACAGAGGGCGGGGCTGCTGTGCAGGGACCCAGATGAGCCGACTTCACAGCCACCCGGGCGCGCGGGCAGCGCGGGTCAGGGGCAGGTGTGACGGAGAGAGGGAGGCAGGCGGGGGGGGGGGGGCGGCGGGGAGGGTAGCTAGGCGGAGACCCACCCTGCCGGGCCAGACGCCAGCCGGCTCGCAGGGAGGGGTAGACAGAGGGGCTGGGGGCAGGCGGGGGAAGAGCCGCAGGGGGAGGGGGCGGGGGGGGCCCACGTTCTCCTGTGACTCAGGTCTGACTCAATGCCATTTCTGAAACAGCCTGGGGGGCGGGGGGAAGGTGTTTTTGCAAAATGACAAAACAACTCCTTGCTGAGGGCAGCCAGGGAAGAGCCGCGGGCGGATGGGAATCACCTCGGGTCCCCCTGCAGCAAGACTCCCGTGCCCACCCACGGGCGGCAGCAGCAGGGTGGCGGGACCCCGGCCTCGCTGCGCTCTCCGCTTTCCCCTCCCCGGACGCCGGGCGGGGGACGACGCTTTCCCCAGCGCGAGGCGGAGCGCGCCACCACCCCCCGGCCGCGCCGGCGAGAAGGAGCCTCGGGGAAGAGCTAAAAAAGGCAAGGCGCGGTGCCGGTGCCGGTGCCGCCGCCGCCCGCCGCCGGGGAAGGAATTCCCTCCGCCCGGCGCGCGCGGCCCCCCGCCCCCGCCCCGTCCTGCCCAGAAAAGCCTCGGATTGTGCCCGGGAGGAGGAGGCGTGGAAGACTCCGTTCCAGCCGCCGCCCCCCCCCACCCCGCGCTCCGCCGCCCGGATCCCAGAAAAGGGGAGAGGATTCTCCCCACCGGATCTGGTGGGCGGGAGGATGGGCCTCTGGGAAGGGAACGGCGGCCACTCTCGGGGGCGCGAGCGGCGGCGGCGCCCAGCGGGGCCTCCCGGGCTCGGACTCAGGCCGGGACACAGCGGGAGGCGCACCCTGCAAAGTGGCCGGCGCACTAACGCCCGCACCTGCAACTCCGCACGAGCGCCCGAGGGTGGCCCGGCGGCGGAAGAGCCGCGCGGCCAGACCACACCAGCGCCGAGCCCGCTTGGGCTTCGGTTCTCGCCCGAACTGAGGACATTGCCGGGTCCCTGCCTGTCCCCTTTCAGAGCCGGAGAGGGGCCCCGAGAAATGAGTAAATGGTAACTTCACTCGCCAAGTTTTACAGTTTGCAGAGCAGGTCCGCGGAATCATCTTGCTTGTCTCATTGTCACCCTGGCGACTCCGTTTGACAAATGAAGAAATGGGAGCCTCAGAAAACTTAACTTATTAGCCCGCTTTAGCTAATACTTATAAGAAACGAGGCCACGGACGCAAATCTTGGGTCCTGTGATTCAGGAACTTTCATCTGACCCCTAGCACTGGGCATCATTCTTTGGAGTCTCTTCACGCATTTGATATTTTTGGGATGCCTGTTATGTACCCAGCAAGATGCTGGGGTCAGGAAGATGAACAAGAGCCACTCTCTGACCTCAAGGAACTCACAGTCCAGTGAGAAAGAGAGAGAAAACAAAATTATAGATTAAAATACGGTGTAAACCACACTGTTCTAAACACGGAAGCAGATTCGGTAACTTGCCCAGGTTTCAGTATTGTAGTAGTGCTGCCAGGATTTGAACCCAGACAGTCTGACTCCAAGGCCACCCACACATAACCACTATACTAAACTGTCTCTTTTGTGCTTAACTATATAGCCTTAAGTGAAAAAAAAAAAAAAAAAGGACAAATCACCACAGTATGTACTGTATGCTCCCAATTAAAATACATATAAACACACAAGGTGGGGGGATGGGGAAGACCAGAAGAATATATGTCAAAATGATGGGTGATTTTTGTTTTCTTCCTTTTGTTTTTATAAGCTCCATATTTTCTGCACATGAATTTTGTAATAAGAAAAAAGCAATAAATGTTATTAAAGTGCAGCTTGAATGCAAAGCTTCCAAAAGGTGCTGGTGTGTGAGTTTGCCCTAATGGAAGCAGAGGAGCCAGTCAAGTTGGGAGATGGGGAAGGGCACCCCAGGGGAGAGAAATTTGTACCCCAGGGGTGCAAAGGATTGGCAGGAGAACACAGTCCAGCTGAAGAAACTGCAAGTAAGTCCCTGTGCTAAGAATGAGGAGGGGAGACAGCATGGGCGACAAGGCCTCAAATCTAAGGAAGCCCCTGAAATAGAGAATTCCAAACCCCATTATCCTAAAATCTGCCCTGAGGGGAGATGTCCATTGGGGACCTAAGAGAGCTGTCCAGGAGTGGACTGTGATTGCTGAAGGTTATTATTATGTTATAAATCTTTTTTCTATCTTTGGAGGTGAAAAAGCTAGGGTAGGACATTAGCATATTTAGGTCAGAAGGTGCCAGGGTGCTGGGTAGAAGTCATCAGGATGGGCACATTTTCATTAATCTGGCCTGGCTTCATAACTCAGCCTTACTCTCGCTCAGATCCGAGCCTGCAAAGACATCCCATCAATAACCCCTGCCTTTCGCCATTCTGCCCATCTCTCGGGGGTCTCCTTGGCCCCCTGGCTCTAGTATCAACCTCAGCTTATTAAAGCACTAGATTTTCAGGTTGCGGCTGGCAGGTCTTGTCCTCCACACCCAGCCCAGGCTTCCCAAAGTGCGCTGCTTCCCCTTTCTCTACTGGGGAACCTGGGACAAAGACCAGTAACTGCTCTTCCCACTCCTGGCTCTGGCCCCCTCGGAAACAACCCTGACCCCTCTCAACCCCAGCCCAGAGTCTCAGCGTTCAGTGCCCAGAATGCAGACTAGCAGCTTCTCCGCAGATTCCAAGTTCCAAGCTGGAAATAGAGGGGCCTTTGCTCACGTCATTGCATGAAATTCACCATCTGCCACTTGAACAAGAGAGACTCAGGGATGTTTAATGTGAAAACTCTGCTCTTGCTTGGGCAGCTGACTATATTTCAGGGAGAGGACCACAGCTGGCATGTTAAGCTTGGAACCTGAGTTACTGATATTAGTGATTTGGCCTAATATTGGTCTAATAAGTGATGAACCAACCCATAGTCACAGACCTCCTCCCTTTAAACAGCCACTTCTGTGTATGCACAGGCAGCAGGACCCAGAGAGCCCACTGGGCATTCAAGGTTGATCTGGCTGCTTAACAAGTGGCTGGGGGCAGAGCTGAAGCGACTGGCCGGGAGAGCAGGGTGGGTCCTCCTCTTTGTGCCTGCTTTGTAGGTGGTGAGGGAAGGCAGACAGACTACAAGAAGCCGTTGTGATCATCTTTAGAAGTCAGAAGTGTCTATGTTCCTGCTACTGGAAAAGGGAAAACACCCCCTGCTTTCCCCTTCCCACCTCCTTTTTAGTAGTGAGCAGTCAAGATGTTTTGGGGGTTTCTCTTGTATCTGATGTCTCCTAGTGTAATTTTTGGTAGCTTGGATTTATTTGCCTGCCTTCAAGCCTCAGGGAGTCTCAAAGGAGCTGCCTTCCGCTGGGTGTGCCTATTTTATGCGTCGCTCCAACTCCCCAGTAAGTTCTACACAGAGGTAGGGGTGGGAGGAATTGGATTTTATTCTTCCTTTTTATTCCCCACAGCACTCAGCACAGTGTCTTATACACAAACAGCCCTGAACTCCAAACCCATCTGTCCAACATCTGCCTGACATCTCCAGCAGGATGTCTAATAGTATAAATGTAACATCCCCCACCCCCGCCCACCCGGTCTTCCCCATCTCAGTCAATGACACAAAAATCTTGGTGCCATTTATGATTCTTCTCTTTCTCACCCCCACATCTAATCCAGCAGGAAATCCTGTTGGTTCTATCTTCAGATAGATCTGGAATCTGACCACATCCCACTAACTTCACCTCCTCCGTCATCTCCTATCTGGGTTATTGCACTGGCCTCCCAGCTTCTATCTGGGTCTCCTTAGCCTGTTTTCAAAATGGTAGCCAGAGTAGTATTCAAACCTAAGTGAGATCATGTCATTCCTCTGCTCAAATCCCTCCAATGGCTCCTGATTTCTCTCTGAGCAAAAGCCACAGGCTATACAACGGTGATGAGACCCTACATGATCTGCATATACCCCCTAAACCATCGTATGTCTTTCTCCTCTCTCCACTCCACTCCAGCCACGTTGGCCTCCTTGCAGTTCCTCAAGCACACCAGGCACACTCCTGCCTCGTGGCCTTTGCACTGGCCAGTCCCTTTCTGCCCTCTTGACTTGGCCTTCATCCTCTTTGCTTAAATGTCCCTTTCTCGATGAAGCCTACCCTTCCACCTATTTAGATTGCAAATGTCCCTGTGCCAGCACCTCCAATCTCCCTTGTTCTGCTCTCACATTGGACTCAGTTCCAGAATGTTATATAATGTACTGATATTAATATACGTTTTTCAGTATATGTCTCTATGTTTATTTTTAGTATAAGTCTCCCCTACCAGAAAGTGAGCTCTACCAGATTCAGAGTTTTGTTTCTTTTGTTCACAGATGCATCCCCAGGACTTAATGCCTGGCACAGTGTGTTTAAAGAACGAATAAACGTGTGGGTTCAAAGTGAATGGTGGTCACAGGCTCACACATTTTCCCCAGGAAGCCATCCCCCTCCACAGCTACTCTGGTGTCTTTGCATCTCTTTCAGGGAGATAAGGAGCTGTGCATCTGCTGGACACACAGGAAGAGGAAACAAAATTGAATGGGGTGAAGAGAATGAGGAGACAGGCCACAGACTGGGAGAAAATATCCACAAAAGACATGCCTGGTAAAGGATTGGTATCCAACATATACAAAGAACTCTTAAAACTCAAACTATAGGGGCCAGGCATGGTGGCTCATGCCTATAATCCTAGCACTTTGGGAGGCCAAGGTGGGAGGATAGCTTGAGGTGAAGAGTTCAAGACCAGCCTGAGCAAGAGTGAGACCCCATCTCTACTAAAAACAAAAAAATTAGCCAGACATGATGGTACATGCCTGTAGTTCCAGCTACTTGGGAGGCTGAGGCAGGAGGACTGCTTGAGCCCAGGAGTTTGAGGTTGCACTGAGCTATGATGATGCACTCTAGCCCGGGCAAGAGAGCAAGACCGTGTCTAAAAAACAAAACAAAACAACACAAAACAAAACCAAAAACTTGACCATAGGAAAATGAACAACCCAATTAAAACATGAGAAAAGATGTGAACAGACACCTTACCAAAGAGGATATACAGGTAGCAAATGAGCATATGAAAATATGCTCAACATCATATGTCATTAGGGAATAGCAAATTCAAACAACAATGAAATACCATTACATATTTGTTGGAATTGCCAAAACCCAGAACACTGACAACATCAAATGTTGGTGAGGATGTAGAGCAACAGGAACTCTCATTCAGTGCTGGTAGGAATGCAAAATGAGATATTCACCTTACAACACAATTTGGCAATTTCTCACAAAACTAAACACACTCTTACCATATGATCCAGCAATCATGCTCCTTGATATTTACCTAAAGAATCAAAAACCCATGTCCACACAAAAACCTGCACACAGATGTTTATTCATAATTGCTAAAACTTGGAAGCAACCAAGATATCCTTTGGTAGACGAATAAATACACTGTGGTACATCCATACAATGAAATATTATACAGCAGAAATAACAGAAAGAAATGAGCTACCAAGCCACGAAAAGACATAGAGGAATCTTATATGCACATTACTAAGTGAAAGAAGCCAATGTGGAAAAGCTACAGACTGTATCACTCCAATTATGTGACATTCTGGAAAAGACAAAACTATGGAGACAGTGAAAAAGATCAGTGATTGCCAGGGATTGGAGGGAAGGAAGAGGGAGGGACGAATAGGAGGAAAACAGAGAATTTTAGGTCCTGTAGTGCACATCGGCGGGAATGAAACTACATTTCCTACAGCAGCAATGGGAACGATACAATGAGGGCCCAGGCCTGGATGTAGATTGTCCTTAGGACAGAATTGCTACAGGAGAGAAAACCAGTAGCTTGTCTGACCTTGGCTTCTAGACAGTGGCCGGATTCCTGCTCCTGCTTTCTGGGGTCATCTATCCCAGCTGTTCCTGCTTCTCTATTTCTCCCCAACCCCACACCCCAGGGCCCGGCGGCATTTCAGTGGAGTAAAGGATCCTGCTCCACCCCAGACTTTGGGATTGGGGCATGGGAGCAGCAACAAGAAGTCTTTCTTTTATCTTCCTGCCTTCATTCTTGAGTGAAAAATGAACAAGTCCAGGGCATCTGCAGAAGATCCTCCAGGAGGTCCCCTTCATCTAGGACCCTCATCTAAGGCCATCTTTGATCTCGAGGATTTTGAGATGAGGGTTGTTCCAAAACAAAGCCCCTTCTCTGGCAGAGGCCCCAGGAGCTTCTCTGGATAGGCAAGAAGTAGCCATTCAGAGCCTGCAGATCTACTGAGTGGAAAGACCTATGGTCCATTCAACTTTTTTTCAATAGACTTTATTTTTTAGAGCAGTTTTGGGTTCACAGCAAAATCAAGCAGAACATACAGAAAGTTCCCATATCCCCCGGACTCATCCCACCCCCATTCCCCACCACTCACTATCTACATCTCCCACCAGAGTGGTGCATTTGCTACAATCAATGAACCTACATTGCCACGTCATTATCACCCAGAGGCCATAGTTTACATTAGGCTTCACTCTTGGTGCAGTACATACGTCCTGGCCCAGGGACAAATCAGGCCCAAAGACAGGACTCCTTTTTGTAGTTTGTGCAAAGGTGCTGAGTATGCTGGCTACAGCCTACACAGTGAAGCCCACTCTCTGGGACTTGCCAGGGCCATGGGCAAGTTTTCTTTTAGGACAGGGGAAAGGAAAAGAAGCCAAGAGTCTTTTGTTAAGCACCTGGAAAAATGAAGCAGTGGAAAAGTATTGTTTCCATTCCTAAGAATGAAGGCACTACCTTCGATGGTTTTCAGTTTTCCTTACCATTTACTCTGTGGCTACTTTTATTTCCTAGCTAGAACTGGTTCCAAATCCTGTTTCCTGACTTCCAAGGTCTTTTTACTAGATTAGGGAAGATTAGACATAGAAAGAGGAGAATTCCTATAGGCAAAGTTAAATTACAGCTTAAACGGAGCAATTTCTCACCAAAATCATTCTTCCCTGGCTGGGTTTAAAGAGAAAGGGCCAGGATAATCTTCTGCAGCCAGTACAGGTACCAGAGAGGCTGTACCCAGATTGTTCTTCTTAAATCCACATAGTCTTGGTTATATTTTTCTTCTTGCTCTTCATTATCAGCCACAGAGGAAAGGATGAAAGGAAAAAATGTCTTAGGAGATGATTTTACGTTTTTCCATTCAAGTTAAGTTCACCAAGATGGAATTTAAAGTAATCCTGCCAACACAGCTGCAGATTAAATATATTACACTCTGGGTAACACTGTCGTTGCCCACTTGAGAAATTAATGCTGTCCTTAACATGTTGATATTCATTTTAATTCCTGGGGAGGAGATTGCTTATAGCCTGTTGGGTGCATGTGGAGTGGGGAGGGGCAGCCCCAGACCTTGACTTTGGGGGTATTAGGGGAGATTCAGGGGTTGGCCTAGTATGTGAACTTCAGGATTTGCAGGGTTGGGGCCCCTCTCTGCTCCTCTCTGGCTTTCCCCCAGCAGCCTGGTTACACATTTGTCCCTCTCCAGGGACAGCTCAGCCAGCTAAGCAAAGGAAGGTGAGAAGCCAAACCCAGCAAAGAATTTCGGGTCTTGACATCTCAGTGCCCCGAACTAGCTCTGTGTTTGGAGCCCACCCCACAGCTGTGACCGTAGAGGAAGCGTGTGGGCCACCAGAACACAGATGCCAGAAGGCTGGAATTGTGCAGCTCGGGAGCTAAAGGAATTTCAATGAAAAGAAAATAAGGTCAGAGCAGGGGAAAGGGAAAGAAGTCAAAAGCCCTTTTTTAAGTACCCGGGAAAATGAAGAGGCAAAAAATTATTATTTCAATTACTATGAAAATGTATTTTATTAGAAGATGGGGATTCATCATTGACACTCAAAAGCCCGAAAAGCAATATCCAGCACTATAATACCCCTGTCTCCATGCAGGGAGAATGAGTTATTAAATCAGAAGATGAATGTTTTGCAGTTCAGTTAAACTGCGTCTGTTAAAAAAGAAATAGTTATAAACTTGCTGTGGATCCCCAACCCCTCCCCACTAAAGCTGCCTCTTGCCAACCCCCAATCCTCCATAGCTTCAAGGATTTTGAGCCCCCACTCCCTTCACATTGCTATGGCCTATGAAAATTCAGAGTAAGAAAGGAAAAAAAAATCAGCAAATTAAATGCAAACCGGAGTTTTTTTATTATAAAAAAAAAATAGTTGCATATAGTTCAATTGTTGCAAAGTGCGACAATGTAAATGCAGTGCATTCTTATGTATAACAGCTTTTCCTTCCCTCCTATGGCAGCCTCAATAACTCAGAGCTTCTGTTCTGCATGAATAAATATGTATAAAATGTTAACGCTGCAAAGAAATAAAATCCGATAACTGAAAGATACCATTTCTTAGATTCCAGGGGCAACATGAGGCACCAGCTTTTCTGATTCTTTGGTATTTATGTGAGCAGCCTTTGAAATGATAATGTGGAATTTAGTATTTTTTTTTTCAAGGGCAAGTAATTTCCAGCTGTTCATCCCGGCTTTAAGAAGTAGAGGTTCTGGTGGTCTGTCTCCCCACTTTGTTTTCTGGGTGGGGTCTGTGGCTGCTTCCCTGCTCCCTCCTTCAGGCCATATACCCACTACCTCAAAGTCCTTTCCCTTCACCGCTGGGGGAGTCAAACTCCCAAGTAAGTGAAATAAAGTATTCATCCCTCGAGCCAGCTGTTTGTAGCCTTTTGCCACGGAGACGCACTTGCCAGATGACTACAAGCTCGACACCCTCCTGTGCGTGAGGGCGCTGGCCACTACTCGTCATTCCCTGCCCACAAAAAGGAAACTTCACCTTTCTCTCCCTAGTCTTGAAATCATATAGGATAGTATTATGGCAACAATCTTATATATAAGCCTTTTTTTTTTTTAAAGAGGAGATTGCTTACAAACTTTGGCACTTTGTAACACAGTACTCGGGACTCTGCTGACAGTCCTGGCTTGCCCTCTGTCGTCTGCAGAAGGCTGAAGCTGGGAATTATTAATATTAGGGACCAGGTTGTTTGGTTCCAGCCCCCAGGGCTCTTGCTGGCAGGCCCTAGCCTACCTTTCCTGCTTGTCTCCCAGCGCTTCACTCATCCGCACTGTCCAAAAACCTGGTGAAGTCTCACACCATGCTTCCACCTGCATCTCGGGCTTTCCAGATCTTCCTGTCATTGCATTGACTCTCCCCTCCATGTGCTCTATGTGTAACGCTCTTTCCAGCATTTCTAGATTTGGGATTCTCGGCCTCCAAGATTCAGCTCAGATGTCACCTGTCCTGCAGCCCCTTCTTTCCTTATCACCGCAGCTCCTTACACATCTTATCCATCCCGTAGTGATGTGTCCACTGGCTCTCTCTGCCAGCTTCCTCCCGGGCAGACATCGGGGCTTAGCACTTTCTGCCTCACCAGTACATAGTGCCCATGGTGCGACTAACAGTGCCCAGTGTTTGTTGTGGGGTTCAATGAAGGAACCACCCAAAAGAGATAGTATCTAGCTTATTCTTCCGGTTTTTAGGATTTTCCTTTCAGCCCTTCCCAGGATAGGGATGGCAGGAGAATACTTGGGAGCACTTGAAAAGTGACTCAGGAGAGAGGTCACTATCCAATGATGAAGGTCCCACCAATGGTGACAAGTCCTATCTCTACCTCAGCTCATGGCCCAGGGGCACTTCGCAAACGTGCTTTGTAAATGACAATGTATGTTTGTGATGCTTGGGATCTGTAAATCAACAGCACTTGAAGTATAAGATTAGAAGTAAATAAATGAGTTAGGAATAGTCTGCTATTTCAACAGAGCTACTTATTGAGTGGGACATTAGCTTCCTCAAAGGAAAGCCAAAACCTGGCTTGGTTAGCAAGAAAATGTAAACAAATTTCTGTTGATGTTAAGGGTAGAAAGGAAGCCTCCAAGTTTTGATGGGAACCTTTCCCTTAACTGCTGTGTGACCTGGGGCTAATTATTTCACCTCTCTGGGCCTTGGCCCTTTATCTTTAAAATGGGAAATGAAAACAGTGCCTCCTTCATTAAATCCTTGCCCAATGTGTCTAAATATAAATTACATAGCATGATGCCTGAAACAGAAAAGCACTCCATAAATATTAGCTATTTTAATTATGTTTGGGTCTCGAGGATTTTATTTTGACCTTATAAATATATCAAGTGGACATCATGTTTTGGTCTTTTCTCTCCTCTCCAAACCAAGCTCTCCTAATGAGAGAGCTGAGATGTCAAAGCACAGCTAAGCAGTGACAATACCCTCTGATGCCTCTGTGCTGGTGGGAGTCCTCGAACTGAGCCCCTCAGCCTCTGGGATAAGGTGTCCCAGCCATTTCAACTGTTTTGGCGGCTCAAACTCCTTTTTGTTCACTTTTCTCCCTGTCCTTGGTTGTATGGATGAGAACAGCCAACTCTGGAATATACACTATTGGTACATAACTAAAGAGCTATTCTTCCTTATCATGAACCAAAACCAGAGGGGCTACAGGGAGGTCATCTGAGCCCACTGGGTGGCGGGGTCAGTTGGCAGGTCCTTGGTATGTTCATTCCTTCAAGCTGTCAGTTTCTTTGCCTTTAAACAGCCCAGCACACCCAAAGACTATACTCCTGTGCAGAGGCAGGAGGCGTGGACTGGGAAACCAGACCGGGAGTGTCAGGAAGCCCCAAGGCCAGGGCCAGCAGCTTGGGAACACACACACTCCTGGAGCCCACCACTCTGCCTCCCTGACCTGTTACCAAACCTGCCCAAGGGACAACCACACATGTGGGCAGCTGGGGGCTTTCCTCGAATTGACGACAGCTTCTTGCTGTAGCTGGGCGGAACAGGAGCTGCTTACATAAACACTGCCTCAGAGACACCGCAGTGTGGGACGAAGGGAGTCGGAGTCAGGGGAGGCTGGAAGGAGAGGCAGAAAGATACAGGGTGAGAGCATGGCTCTGCACCCCACCTTAGAGGGGGTCACTTGTCCATCCATACATCACACACACATACACATATGTACACATGCACACACACTCACATGCATATGCACACACGCACACATTCATACAAACACACACACTCATATGAGGTTTGTCACTTCTCAGCTGGGACTGGGAGGCAGGGAAGAAGGCAGTACAACCAAGTAGTCCTCACTCTTTACCAGGCTTGACCTTTGTCCCTAGCCCGCCCCATCTCCTCGAACACCTGCCTCCAAACATAACTGGCTGGGAGAGGAAAGCCCGGGTGTGCTATGCTACTCAAGCTGGCTGTATGCAGGAGAATGCACTACAGATACAGGAACGGCTCCTGGGGTGAGGTGGGGCTCTACATTCCTGGCCAGCCCGGGAAGGTGAGCGGAACGAGAGGTTTCTCAACAGGGGTGCATTCCCAGCTTCATCAAAGTAGAGGTTCGTAGCGCAGGGAACGGAGAGCAAACTGGATGTCTAGGCCAGGCTGGAAGCTGAGGGGAAACTGTCCCCGCTTTTCAAATTATTCTTGCTCTTTAACTGTAGCCATCACAGCTAAGCCACCATGGGCAGACCCCAGAGGCTGGAAGGGACATTCAGAGTGATGTCAGCTGGTTTCTTATCACAGAACAATGGGTGGGAGCAAGAGCTAAAAATTGTGGTTCTTGTTCCCAACCCAGTGTGGCTGTAGTAAGGTCAGGGGCATCTCCTCTGTGTCCCTCTATGTCTTTTGTGGCAGAAAGAGAAGACAAGCCCTTACCCGTGGGAAATGCTTTACTACAACATTGCTCTATCATCATCTTACTCTCAGAGCCCACTCACAGCAAATTGCACCACAAGCTGGGCAGGTAGGCAGAGATCTCCAGGTGACAAGTGAAGAGCCAGACACAGAGATTTAAGTGACTTGGGTAAGGCCACATGATGAGCACACATACCTCTGAAACATCTCTCAACGTATTTTACTGTGATTTGTCTGCTTCTGGACTGACTGTCCCACCAGACCATGAGCTCCCAGAGGCAGGGACCCTATCTTAGTCACCCTTGTGCTTCCAAGCCTAGCACTGGGCCAGCCACAACAGAGGCACTCAATAAATGTGCTGTGGACACATGATTCAGTTAGGAGCACAGGTGAGATTTCAGGCCAGTGGGGAGGGATAACCATCTCTCAGAGAAATTTTGACTTCAAGAAGCATCAAAAGAAGTAGACAGAATCTTGAGATTAAGTTCCACCTCCTTAGTCTACAAAAGACAGAACTGAGGTCCAGAGAGGTTAGGCTAAAGACTCAATCCCACACAGCAAATCCGAGGCAGGGCCAGGACTACCACCCAGGTGTCCTCACCACGCTACTCCACGCTGCTCAGGGAGGTCAGGGAGCTGGTACAGGGGTGCTTCACGCTGGGGGCGGTGTGATTCCAGGCCTTGGGGTATACACATGCTTGAAAACAAAACCACATGATTCAACACACATCTGCAGCAGCAGTGCAATTATCTCTGAGATCTAAGCATTGATCGATGGGAGTTTTAATTACCAAAATCTCTTCATCCTCCCCCACAGAAGAAAAGAAAAAAAAATTTCAGGCTTCTGTACCACATGACAAAATACGATAAAATTCTACGTCACACAGGGGTGTGTTGCATTTGCAAAAAGGGGGTGTTAAACACCATTTTTGTGGTGGTGGTTGTTTCTGCAGCTGAAAATATTGCTCCTTCTCATCTTTCAGACTGAAAAACAGATCGCCGCATACGCCCAAGTTTGGCTTCAAAACGGAATAGCTGCACCCAAACTCAGGCCTGAAGTGGAGAATGTGGCCTGGGACTCTGCCCCAGCCTGGGCCGAAGACACCACAGGGTGGGACAGGGGTGACAAAGCCAGCAGCACGGGCATTCTGCCTTCTGAGAGACTCAGCTGAGTAGACAGAAGCCCCTGGGAGCCCCACCTCTGTAGTGGGCACTGGTGTGACTGAGCCCCTTCACCCGCTGGCCCTGCCATCTGCTTTATAGGACTCTGTGGGTCAAATTACACGTGAAATTTCCAGAGTCTCAAATGGCTCTATAAATTAATTTTTTAATAAATTTATAAATTATTTATACATGTATAGATATTTTTAAATACCTTTTTAAAATTAAAAAAACATTTTTAATGTATTTAAAAATATTTTTAAGATATCTACAAATGTGTAAATGATTTATAAATTATTTCTTTACAGACACTCAATCAGCTGTATATATGTGAGGTATTGTTATTCCATAAAGACGCGGACAATGGCTGTCGGTGGCCACCCTGGAGTTTTAAAGGGAAAAATTGTTCA
>CAUYPO010023642.1:0-34111 GCA_963574435.1 Cheirogaleus major | reverse complement strand
ATGCTTCCAATGTCTATTATTCCACTTTCTTGTCCATGTGTATACATAATTTAGCTCCCACTTATAAGTGAGAAAATACAGTATTTGACATCCTGTTTCTGAGTCATTTCATTTAAGATAATGACCACCAGTTCCATCTATGTTCCTGCAAAGGACATTATTTTATTCTTGTTTATGGCTGAATAATATTCCATGGTGTGGGTGTTTCTGTGTGGAAGAGTGTGTGGGATGTATAAATATATATGTCACATTTTCTTTATCCAATCACCCATTGATGGACTCTTTGATTGATTATATATCTTTGCTATTGTAAATGGTGCTGCAATAAACTTACAAGTGCATGTATCTTTTTGATATAATGATTTTTTCTTTCCTTTGGGTAGCTACCCAGTAGTGAAATTCCTGGAACAAATGATAGATCTAGTTTTAGTGATTGAAAAATCTCCATACTGTTTTCCAGAGTGGGTGTACTAATTTACATTCCTCCCAATAGTGTATAAGTATTCCCATTTCTCTGCATCCTCACCAACATCTATTACTTTATGATTTTTTAATCATGGCCATTCTGACTGGTGGTGTAAGATGCTATTTCATCGTGATTTTAATTTGCATTTCTTTGATGGTTAATGATGTTGAGTATTTTTTCATATGTCTGTTAATAAAACTTTTCACCCATAAGATGTTCTAGTTTGAACAATAAAACATGTATTATTATAGCTCTGTAGGTAAGTATTAATCATTTTATTATATAATAATTATAGTTCTTTATGGTTCTCCTTACAATAATTAAATTCTTCTCCTAGACATACTGTTGCATCCTTCTCTTATTATGAACTTTACTCAATGTCACCTTCTCTTTTCATCAGTCACATTGTGTCTTATTGTATTTTTTTCATTGTCAGTCTTTCTATCTGAAATTATTTAATCATAATTACATGTTGTGTATTGTCTCCCCTCACTGCCATAGGAGCAGGGCAGAAAAATTTTAAGTATAATTCCATACTAATCACTTTACTTGGAATAAACAGTACCTTGAGGAGAACCTAGAGGTTACTCATGTGCTTCAAGACATTATATATGTGATACATGGAATATTTGCTTAAATATTATAACTGATTAGTCTATTAATAAAGCAATTATTTAGTTACATTTTATGTTACCTATTCCTATTCCATTTATAGACATGTCACTGGAAACTTTAGATTTCAGAAATCTGTCTAACTTCATGCTATTCTTCTGCCCACAGGCCATCAACCTATTATCCAAACTCATATTTTGGTCATAAATAAATCTTACTTCTTTTCCAAGAATCAAATCAAGTATCACCTTCTATGAGATGTTTGACTCCTGAAGCAGTCTAAATGTCCTTTCCTCCTGCATATGTTTCTCATAGAAACGGTCTGTGTATTTTTCATCTTTGTATATCCAGTACCTAACATAATTGTCTTAGACATTCAATAAATATTTTCCCTTATGTGAAGATAGTGTAATCCACACCATCTGAAACAAATTTAACATTCTGCATATTCATGGATCTCGAGATGAATAGTCTAGGAATAAGTAAAATGGCAGATCTTTAGACTTTTTTAAGACATAGGTGTATTCTAGATTAAAATGGTTTTCTTACTTTTATGTATTGTTTGTGGACTTAAACCATAACTGAGGCCTAAGAAGAATTAGATTGATGTAGGGCTCATCTCATATTCAGTGGTATCTGATACGGTATTTCCACTCTGAAAAACTGATGAAGAGAGTCAAAAATAATGAAAATTCTATCCCTTAGGATTCCCTGAGCTATTGGGGGTCATTATTTCTTTTGATACATATGTATTTTAGAAGTAACTCTAATAAAGCCATGTTATTAAATTAATTTATAAACTTTATTGAAAAATATCTCCATTTTTGACTTGTTCTGTCCGCCTTCTACTTCACAGAATACTTGGTACAGCATAAAGCACATAGAATGAGCTTAAAGTAGGAAAAATAATGGCTTCCAAAGACGTGCACATTCTTATCCCTAGAACCTGTAAATTTATTATGTTATATGAAAAAGGGGAATTAAGTTTGCAGATACAATTAAGGTGATAATTGGCAGTCTTTAAAATGGAAAGATTATCCTGAATTATTGGCTGTGCCCAATGCAAACACAAAGGTCCTTAAATGTGAACAAGGGCGACACAAGAGTATCAGAATGATGTGATGCAAAAAGGACACACCCACCCATTGCTGACTTTGAAGATGCAAGGGGACTAGGAGCTGTTGAATGCAGCCAGCCTCTAAAAGGTAGACAAAACAATAAAGCATTTCTATCTAGAACTTCCAAAAAGGAACTTGGCACCACTGACATGTTGATTTTCTACCAGCGAGACCAATTTTGCACTTCTGATCTCAAGAACTGTAAGATAATAAATTTGCGTTGTTTTAAGCCATTAAAATGGTTAATTTGTTCTGAAAATGATTATTATACGTGGAATCTATTTTTCCATTTTATGTCTTGCCAAATGCCCCATCAGCACACAATCGATTTTAAATAACAGGTATAGTACATTTTAACATATAAGTAGCCTTATATTGATTATACTTTGTTCTGAATTACTAATCAGAACGTTAAACTCTTATTTAGAGTTTACAAATACACACACACACACGTGCACACACACATACTCACGTGGGCACCATAAATCCTGCAAAACATTAGGAATTCTTGACCTTATATGGTGAGGAGAATTTTGTAAATATGGTAAATTATGGCCAATAAAAGGATATATTGCTGATATGTAATCTGGAAGATACATAGCGAGTGAAGAAAAAAAATAATAATCCTGTCCATCAACTTTCCTAATAGAGAAATAAAATACTGACTAACATCTGTGAAAACTATTGAGAGCATTTCCCCCTCATATTTACTCAAAAAAAAAAAAAAAAAAGCGATGATTTACATCATCAGTAAAGTGTGAATTTACTTTTCTCCTCACTAAGAGAGAGAGAAAGAAAAATGGTAAGACACAGTTCAGCCATGGTTTTGGGGGGGGGGCAGGAAAAAACAGCTACAAATAAAAATTGCTATTACTATTTTTTAAAGTAACAATCCCAGTTTCCTCTTCCCTTTCCACTCAAGCAGTAGACTTACATCTTTTTTTTTGTTTGTTTTTTGTTTTCCCCTTGCTGCTGGCTGACAAGGGCTGTGGGCGGAACAGAACTCACATCTCACATTCCTCCTCATCCCTCCTTGACAAAGATACACACGCTGTGTGTCTGATGTATTCTTTCCTCCACAGAAAACAATCGTGCCTCAGGAAACAAAATACAATACAAAAGCCTCAGCTTTACCTGGTAAATAAGTAGCAAAACTTTTAGGAAATGAGGCCAAAGAGGAAAAATAAAGGCAACTCTATAAACATTGAGATAAAATAAAAAAAAAAAAAATGACTTCTAGGTGGCTAGGAGGTAAACAGGAAAACAACAATGCATTTAAATACACATATTAAATGAGTATATATTAATATATATAAATTAAATAAGTATAAATCACTGTTGTTTTTTATTATTCTAATATTATGTCTAAAATACAGTGTTACATCTAGAAAACAACTAACTTCTCTCAAAGTGAATCAGTTAATCTGAGTTACATTGTTCACTATGAGCCAGTTTCAGAAGAAAAAGCAAAAGAAATACCTGAATAGAGTGTGAAAGTGGCTCAAAACTTTTTGTCAGGTGTTGCAGGAATGTTCTGTTACATGATACAGGGATGAACTAGGCGAAGCTGATACCCACAAAGAAAGATGGCATGTAAGAAAATTCTGAAGTCCTGGATGAAAGGAGAAGATTAATATAGTCTAAGAAGACTAATACAGAGGTGATTTGAATAATAACAGGTATAATTTAATTGCAATTTTGAAATTTCAAGGCCATACCCTGATCTTTAAAAGGATGCAACAAATATGACCAGCATAGTGAGAACCAATGATTTTGAGAGTAGAGAAAGGGGTCTGGTGAGGCACAATTTAGGAATTTTGGAAAATAGTATATGGACCTGTCACACATTACCCAGTGCATGTTGTGATGAAACACCAGGTCATCAAAAATGCCTAAACTGTTATTCCTATATGTCCAATTAGGTGTTGATCCATTAATACCAATTTGCTGGTGAGTACATGTGGTGCTTGCTTTTCCATTCTTGAAATACTTCACTTAGTAGAATGGGTTCCAGCTCTATCCAGGAAAATACAAGAGGTGCTATATCACCATTGTTTCTTAAAGCTGAATAGTACTCCATGGTATAAATAGACCACATTTTATTAATCCACTCATGAATTGATGGGCACTTGGGTTGTTTCCACAACTTTGCAATTGTGATTTGTACTGCTATAAACATTCGATTGCAGATGTCTTTTTCATAAAGTGACTTTTGATCTTTTGGGTAGATGCCCAGTAGTGGAATTGGTGGGAGGGGGGAGCAGGGGATGGGTATATACAAACACAATGAGTGAGATGTGCAACGTTTGGGGGATGGTCATGCTTGAAGCTCTGACCCGAGGGGGGAGGGGAACATGGGCAATATACGTAATCTTAACATTTGTACCCTCATAATATGCTGAAATAAAAAATAAATAAATAAATTTAAAAAATGCCTAAACTGAGAGTTGGGCAGCATTACCTAATACAGATTCTGTAATTAATTTGACATAATTCACTCTGTTATGTGAGCACTCTCTTAGCCTGAGAAGATAATTTCATCTTGCTAAGTCTTGGTTTACTCATTTATAAAATCAGTGAAATACCTCAGCATTGTTTAATGCATATAAAGTATTTACTATGTGTCTTATAGAAGGCAGAAGAAAAATTCAACTATAATTATCACAACAGAATGATAAAGATGATCTACATCAAACGAGATTATCTTTTTTTTTTACCAATAAGCAATTATTGGACTCATTATATTTTAGTTATAGTCATGAGTTTCAGCAAATCCTTAATTTTATTCACTCATTTAAATGATTTTTATTCAGAACTTCTGGTGAACCAGGCAGTATCCTAGGCCCTGGAGATAGAGTAGTAAAGAAAACAAAGTCCCTGACTTAACCTCTTTTATTATGTTACATTTAGAAAGATAAATAATAAACTAACATATGCAGAAATGTATGAGGTCACATGGTTATGAGTGCTTTAGAGAAGACTAGAGCATCTAAAAGGGATTTGGAGAATGAGAGTGAGGTTGGTAATGCCATTTTGTTTAGAATGGTCAGAAAAGAATCATTGCGGCCTCAGAGCAGAGGATCACTCTGGTCATCACTTTGGAAGGTGACTACTGTGAAATCAATTAGGAGGCTGTTGCAGGAAACACCATACGTCTTGGACCGGGATAATAGAAGTGAACGTGGGAAAAAAATGAAAGATTCTAGATATTTCATAGGGCAAAGCTGAAATTATTTGCTTATAGGGTATATAAGTGTGCATGAGAAAGACAGAAAGGTATAAAGGATAATACATTCTTCCACAAAGAAAATGTGACGTTTAGCTAAAAACTTAATAAGATTTAATTTTTATGCATGATGACTCATCTATAATAAAGGCAGTATATTTAAACATAATAAGAAATAACATTATCAACTCCAATAGAGCAATCATTATAGTCAAATAAGAAAACAAATGCATGAATATTGGACTATAATGCAAAATATGTATGCTTGTTCATGTAGTCATTCACACAGTGTGATTGAGGGCTTGATGCAGCTCCTGTTCTATGCAAAGTTCTTTAAATATATTTGTAATGTAAAAAAATTCCTTATAAAAACTTAATTAATGTATAAAAAATCAAGGGGACCTAAGAAAAGAGTTTATTTTTTTCCTTAGATAAATTATCTCACTTTTCTTTGAAGGTCAGCTGGAACTTACAGCATCAGCATCAGCTAACAGCAAATTATTACCCTTAACATTTCCTTAGGAAGAGAAACCTATGGAAAGAAAAATGTTGCCTAGAAACATTGAAAACTGTTCAGAATAGACTGAACAAGAACAATCTGCCCATTACAAGCAAATATTTAATGGTTACTTGTCCTATCATCTGCTGGGAAACGTTTCCCAAATATATACAAGATTACCCTACTGCCAATTCTAATTCTACCCTATTCACAGTATTAGTGAAAATCATCATGTTTATGTCTGGGAGGAATAGCTTATATATGCTATGAAATTATTTGGAGAGAAAAAATTATTTTTACTTTTGAGCCCTCACAGCAAGATATTATTTCTTTTACTATTTTTAAACACAAAACAAAATGTTATTTTCTCTTTTTCCCCTCCTATCTTCTCTTTTAAATAGCTTTGCTTCTTCCTTTGCTGCATGGAGACTTCAATTTAGCTTTTAAATCTCACATTCAAAATTCTGAAAGAGAAATGCAGTCTCCTGTTCTAAACATTTTAGCTAGACAAAACAAAAAATATCTGAGAAAAATCTGGCATACACAAAAGACAAAAATGCAAAAGAAGA
Source organism: Cheirogaleus major (assembly GCA_963574435.1). NCBI lineage: Eukaryota > Metazoa > Chordata > Mammalia > Primates > Cheirogaleidae > Cheirogaleus > Cheirogaleus major. Next base: position 27,621 of record CAUYPO010023642.1, on the reverse strand, counting down.
AACAAATTATTTAAGGACCATTATTCCATTGTCTGCTCTGCTGTTCTATTTTCACATAAAGTGTTTGAAAAATCTACTTGCCTTAATATTCACAGTAAGTGCTTTATTTAATTTGCTCCTTTCAGAAGAATTTGGAAAAGTTGGAGTAGAAATGCTGACTTTTATTTTAAAGTCTACAATTGGAAAGATACCAAAAGCCTGATGGCAGCAGAAAAGCTCAGCACCCAAATGGAAACGCGACACCCCATTATGGAAGCACATGAAAATACAGATAGATTTGTCTCTGGGATTTCGGGGATTCTGATCATGTTTCTATTATGCACTTCCTTCTCCATGCTCAAAACTGCTCTCGTGGTTCTGAGAATAACATTTGCAAACTCAGTGTCTTTCATGATAATAACTTTTCAGCCTTTCTACTGTCAAACTTTTTTAGCAACTGTACAAGAGCTGATTTTTCCAATCATGAACATAGACAGTAGTTTATATTTTTGTGTATTTACTTCCCTGTTTAAGCTTAGAATCTCTTCTATGTTATACAGAAGTAATATCCACAAAGTGAATGGTTCTATTATTTCATAAAAATATAAACACATTCATCATAAAGTTTTTCCTGTTACGTTTAATTATTTTACAGACTAAAATGTTGGCTTTTAACCTGTAGTGATTTGTCTATGCATATATAAATATTCCAATATCTGCAATATATTACATAACACTAAAATAAATGCAATTTAAGAATTTTATCAATTAATGATCATTCTCTTTGTGTAATAGCAACACAAATTTAAAAATTATAAATATAGTGTAGATTAAATGTAGATTTTTGCATATTTTAGTCATTCAAAATAATTCAGGTGAATGAATTTTGATATACTTTTAATGTAAGAATGGGTAGGAAATTAATTCATAAATATTACAAATCATTGAAATAAAAGGGGCCAGGCACAATGGCTCATGCCTGTAATCCTAGCACTCTGGGAGGCTGGGGCAGTAGGATTGCTTGAACGCAGGAGTTTGAGACCAGCCTGAGCAAGAGCAAGACCCCGTCTCTATTAAAACTAGAAAAATTAGCTTCATGCTGTGGCGTGTGTCTGTAGTTCTAGCTACTTGGGAGTCTAAGGCGGGAGGATCGCTTGAGCCCAGGAGTTGGAGTTTGCAGTGAACTACAATGTCGCCACTATACTCTACCCGGGGCAAAAGAGCGAGACACTGTCTCAAAAAAAAAAAAGAAAGGAAGAAAAAGAAAAAAAGAAAGAAAAAGAAAAGAAATAAAAAGAATTTCTTAAGGCCTTGACATCTCAGCTATAGACATACGTGATACCTTTAAATCAAATATAGCATATGAATGTTAATGAACATAATAGTTGTAGCACTTAGTTCTTGTACTATGACATATGAGCTATTTTTAACTTAAATTTTGTTTTGGAATTCAGTTGAGATTCATAAGGAAAAGGTGTTTTGATTATTTTCTTTAAGATAGACTTCTTAAGAAATGGATTGGTTTAGAACATGGCTTTGTAGACTCTTTGTAGTCTCTTTATTTGTCAAATTTAACTAAATCTGAGACAGTTAGGTTTGTTTGGTGACAAGTAACAGAACAGATAAACTAACAAGCCAAGAAAACTCTAGGTATCTTAGGAAAAAATAATATTTATTGTAAGAATTTTTTGGTTAACAAAGACATCTGATTTGTAGAAATTGAAAAGTCAATGTCTCCCCATCACCACCCCTTTCTCCTTTATATTTATTGTTACCCTCGCCAGAGCACATGGGCTTAATTACTGTTGGCTCACGTAATTTAGATTTCTGAGAGTGAGAAAGCAATGCTTACAAATCAGACATTTGTGGTGGTTAGTTTTACATGTCAATTTGGCTGGGTTATTATGCCCAGTTGTTTGGTCCAACACCATTCTAGAAGCTGCTGTCAAGGTATCTTTTTAGATGTGATTAACATTTAACTCAATAAACTTTGAGTAAAGCAGATTGGGCCTCTATAATGTGAGTGGGCCACATCAAACCAGGTGAAGGCCTTAAGAGCAAAAATTGAGGATCCTGAGGTAAAAGGAATTCTCCTCAAGATAGCAACAAGAAATCCTGACTGAATTTGCAGCCTACTGGGACTTATGAGCCCACAAAGAACATGAAGTAATTCTGTAAAACAAATCTCTTTCCCTCTCTTTTTCTCTTCCTCTTTCTCTCTTCCTCAACCCTTCCCTCTCTCTCTTCTCTCTCTGTCCATATATATATATATATATATATAAATGTGTGTGTGTGTGCACATGTGCATGTGTATTTCTCCGGAGAACTGTAATACAATATCTAACATCATATGTTCTTTTCATGATGACTACAAAGCTTTTTCTGATTAAATTTATCAAACATTAAAATCTAAAGAAAAAATTGTTTTGTTTCTTTTTAATTTTTCTAAAGGTGAAAGCATCAAAACAATAATGTGAAAATTCAATTTCTAGAAGAAATCCTCTCTTGAATTAAAACTCCACTTTTTCTGTTTATTGGTTATGTGACTTAGGACAAATCATATGACCATAAAAATATAAGCAATCTTATTATGTAATAACAAAAGTAACTATAATACAAACTTTCGTTAAGTTGCTAAGATATTTAAATAAAATAATGCATGTGATGTGCTTAGCACAGTAACTGGAGCAACACAGTGGCTAGTTTCAATAAATATTTACTTCTACTAGTATTTCACTATTGAGAATAATAATAATGAGATTTCATATATACAAATTGACATGAGAACAAATATAAAGATAATATATAATTTATATACCATATCAAGGTTACTCTGATTTGTAATGTGGATGAATTTTTCAATTTATTTATAAAAGTTTGAGATCTTAAATAACCTAATATTATACCTCAAAGATATAGAAAAGGAAAAATAAAGTAAGCCAAAGTTACTAAAAGGATGGAAATAATAGATATCAAAATGGAAATAAATGAAATATAGAATAGAAAAACAATATAAAAATTGACAACATTAAGAGTTGGTTCTATAGAAAGATAAACAAAATTGGCAAACCCTTAGGTAGACTAAGGGGAAAGGAAAGGAAAAAGACTCAACTAAGTAAAATCATGAATGACAAAGGAGACAGCAACCAATGCTACAGAAAGGAAAACGATCATAAGGAACTATTATGAGCAGTTATATGAGAGAAAATTGGGCAACCTAGAATAAATGGATAAACACCTAGAAATATATAACCTGTCAAGATTGAATCAAAAAGAAATAGAAAGTTTTAGTGAAAGAAACCAGGTAAAAAAGGATTCATATTAGACGATTCCATTTATTTGAAGTTCTAAAAAGGCAAATTAATCCGTAGTAACAGAAAACAAATCAGCGTTTGTCTGATAGTAATAAGGGTGGGAATGAGCAGGACAAAGGTTTCTCAAAGAGGCACAGGAAAATTGTTGGGGATCGATACATTTATTTTCTTGATTATGGTGATGGTTTCATAGGTGTATTCATTTGTCAAAACATATTAAATGGTATACTTCAGATATGTGTAATTTATTATATGATAATCATAGCTCAATAGGCTGTTAACAAAAAGAGTCACTGAGTCTCCTGCAAATATTATGGATCAAAAATATAATTCCGTTCAGTGGCAGATAGTTCCTGAAATGTAGGAGAAAATGGTAGGGAAAAGAAACCGATGAAGAGGTCTAGATGGTGGAAATTTAGACAAAAGGGAATTAAACCGTGTTACACAGTAAAATAATACTTAGTTTTGAAATTGTGCTCTGGTGGTAATAATATTGGAGTTAAGTACCAGCTGGATTCAGAGGGAAGGGAAGGTGGGAGAGCATTCTTAACAAAGAGGCTGGCATATTTTTTCCTGAGCAAGCTATACGGCTGATGATATCATAATGCTGAAATTTAACTTGAGATATATTTGCTTGTTTTCTGTAAATATTATCTGCAAACCACATGATTTTATTAAAAACATGCACAGAAAAACAAAAGCATTTTGGGAGATCTGCCTTTTTATGAAAATAATTTACTCATTTCATCAATTTAATTTCATATTCTATTCTTACTTTAACTTGTTTCCCTAGTAATAAATTGACTGCCCCTAGCAAATGTCCAAGGTAAAGTCTTTGTCTTTTTGTAGAGTGTGCGACCTTATAGTAAACACAAAGGAAGAAAGGAATACCTCAAAACACTCATGATGCTGTATTCCTCTACTTTTATTTAAAGCAACCGGGGTGTTTCAGAATTACTCTGTTAATTTTTTTTCTCTTTGTACCATTTTCCTTTCCTATCATTACATTATTTAACTAAAAAAAAATTGTGCTTAATTATCTACTAGAAAATTTACATGAAAGAGGAATGAAAAGATAAGTTTAATTTTGTCTCATACCTAGATGAATGAATTCAAAAATAATTCTTTGGTCATTCACTTCACTTTTTGATCATTAAGGTGTGCTTTGGGCTTTCTAGCTATTAAATTTTAAATTCTCGTGTTTCATCTCTTGACCAAATGATGTTTCTTTTAATATCAGTGAAGCTCACATTACTTAAATTACCATTTTCACAGTTAACATTCACCTCAAATTACCTGTAATATGTCAAATCTTCACAACTAGGATTATGCTGAAAATGGATTATAGTCAGACAACAGATTCCAGAGCATCATTCATCTTCTCTAGAGAGCTCATTAACCTTTAAAGGTTTGTACATGATTCCATAATTATCTTGCAATGGGATTTTTATTTCTCTTCTATTTTATCAGGTTGCCCCTTTGTATGGCCCACTATGAGACTGACATTCTTTTAACTCTTGGAGCTGGCAAAGGTGTTGGAAACACAGAAAAGAAATATATATATATATATATATATATATATATATATATATCTCAAAGCATATTTCCCTAATAACCATCCATGTTTATAGTATTTCCTTCACACATGGCAGGAAGGAAATATCATGGCTTCTTATGCATATAGAATGATTTTTAAATGACTTAAAATAATGGGCAATAGTATGATATTCATTTTTCATAATTAGTTTTCCAACTTTTATTGAAAACCTACTTTTTGTAGGGTTCATTCACATTGTACATTGTATATAAACTTTCTCTGAATTTCATCTGTACACACAATTTTTTATTTGTTCTTAAACTTAGGGCTGATTGCCATACTTCACATTAGTCTTACAAATAAAAAATACTTACAATAACACTAAAATATATGATTATGATTCCCAGTGTTTATGAAATTTATTTTAATTAGTGGTGAAAATCTGTTTTTTAGAATGTATTTCAAAACTTTGAATCCATGGAAAAAAATATTCCTTTCATCAGAAAGAATCAGAGAGTTTTTTTTTCCTCAGTTAATGTCATCCAAATTGAATTGCAGTATTTCACTGTGTTAATCTCATCTAATCACTTCATTTATATAAACTTTATTTTCAGAAGACAGTGAATCAGTTGTGGGTAAGACATGACATATCTATCTTGTGTCTAGCATTTGATTAGATACTGGGGAAAACACACACAAAAAAATCTATATCTCAGTTCTTATCCACAACTGATTCGCTGTCTTCTGAAAATAAAGTTTACATAAATGAAGTGATTAGATGAGATTAACACAGTGAAATACTGCAATTCAATTTGGATGACATTAACTGGGGAAAAAAAAAAACTCTCTGATTCTTTCTGATGAAAGGAATATTTTTTTCCATGGATTCCAGATAGATATTTTTACTTGCTCAAAACAAATGTATGAGTGACCTTGTAAGTAAAAATTTAGACATAGTATAGCATTCTTTATAGTGATTCAATAGCTTATGTATGAAATAACTAAATTCACAGATTTTGTGATCATAGAGTAAAATTGTGAATAAAGATAGCCCTTGTTGAATTCCTGCCTTTTCCAAGTCAAGATGCTCATTGGAAAGCTTGAGGGTTCTTTTAGTAAATTTGAGGCTCCCTTAGCAGTTTCACTGACTGTAATATGAAATAAATCATTTTAGTTACAAATATCTACAATTTGTCTTGAAATATTGAACTACAGGGACTCTCTCTTCTTTTTTCTTTCTCTTTCCCTCTCTCTCCCTCTCTTTCTCTTTCTGTCTGTATTGCTTTTCACCCAATTTGGCCCCTTGGTGACAAATTCTTCTCAGAGCAGATTCTTGTATAAAATTTTTAAAAGTCCAATCATTTCAAACTAATACATTTCTTATAGCAGGATGTGTCAATATCTCATGTTATAAGATGAATTTTGGAGTCTTTTACTAACTCACTATTGGCATTTCCATAATGTCAACATCGACAGATCAAGAACACAGATTCTGCCTGGGAAGTTCTGGGATGATGTCATCATGTAAATAGAAAGGCAAGAAACAGGAAACCAAAACAAAGAAAAACAAAACCTAATTATCAACAACAAGACAATTTCCAGGTATGACAGCAAGCTGTTTTCAGATTCAAAGGGTTAAGTTAATCGAAATATTTGGTGATTTCAGTGAAATTATTCCTATGATTATCCATCTATGATAATGTCTCTTCCATATCTTCCTGTTCCATTACAACCATTCCAAATAGCTCACTCTTAACTGGCATCAGAATAATTACATGTCATTGAGCAAGTTACCTAACATCTCAGAACCTTACTTGCATACTCTGTGAAATGAAAATAAAAACATACTGACTTTCTAAGGTTGTTTTATAGGTTAAGAAAATAAATATAAAACCCTGTACAAACATCCTGAACTATAATAAGAATTCTATAAGTATGTTAAAATTAGAATTAACATTCTACATTTCAGATCAATTTTCTGAGATTTCAGGATTAATAAAGTTTTAGTAACACCTATGGGTTAAATTTTCTGCCTCCTAAAATTTACATGTTGAAGTCCTAATTCTCAGTACATCAGAATGTGACTGAATTTGGAGATAGGGTCTTTAAAAAGGTAATGAGATTAAGATAAGATTGTAAAGGTGGGCCGTTATTCAATATGACTGGTGTCCTTTTAAGGAAAGGAAATTTGGACACAGACAGTCACAGCAGGAAGACGATGTGAAGACACTGGGAGAAGCCAGCTATCTACAAGCTAAGGAGAGAGGAGGCCTGGAACAGAGGCCTTTCAGAAGAAACCAAACCTTCCAACACTCCTTGATTTTGGACTTCTAGCTTCCAGAACATTGAAAAAATAAATTTCTTTTGTTTAAGCCACCTGATCTGTGATACTTTATTATGGCAGCCCCAGCAAGGTAATATAGCAATAAATAAAAGAAAACCACTCAAACTTTCTAGAATAAAGGAACTTATTGTAAGGACATAGACATAAATCTGTGATCAGGAAATGAAATAAAAAAGTTGGGCTTTATAGTCAAAAATGTTATCAGAAAAGTGGTAATATTCTCTCTTTCCTCAGGGTCAACATAGAATCCTTTACTTCTGTTTCACTGTGTGTGTCAGCTTGATTTTCTGTTCATATTAGTCAGGGTTTACACAGGCAAACAGAATTAATTATATTTCAGGCAGGAAAGGATTTAATGTAAGGAATTAAGTGCTTACAAAACATGTGGAGGTGCTGGTGGATCATAGGTCACTGAGAACTGCCAATGTTCCAACATTTCAAGAAGTTTAAGGAATCATAGAAAACCAGTGCTGTTTATCTTTTGAGTGATGAAGTATACGATTAACTGAGGATGATGAAAGACCCTGACGGAATATTATGTCTGATGTCTGGTGTTTCCAGAGCTCTCTTTTTTCAGAGAAGTCAAGAGTTTTTAAAAAATATTTTTATTACCAAATCACATGTACTTTCTTCATACTGGCATAACTGGCAAGAATATCTGCAAATTATATTTTCCTTGAATTTACCCCCTGGTAAGAAAAACATCTCACATTTGTGTAATTATTTCTTGCATGCTCCATTTAACTTCCCCACCCACCTGTTGAGGTCTTCAGGATGCCCCAGAGCAACATGTGCTCAGGATAAGACTCCCCGCACCCCAGGTACCTACGCTGGTGTTGAAGGAAACAGAGAAGGAGCTCAGCAGCTCTCAGTGCTTTGGGTAAACTTGCCCCTCACCTGTTTTAATATATTCACTTTGTAAATTAGGCAGATATCTCAAAACTCTGTATGTTTCTGGCAAGGCCATCATTGCCAAACTTCTCCTTCAACATTCACAAACTTACCTCCAATATTTGGTATGAAAAAATCATGAAAATCAATCCCATTATACCTTTTGAGTAATAATGTGAAACATCACAGACATACCAGGACTCCTGGGTCATGTCTCATACCCCAAATCAAATTCCTATATATTTCTCTGGTTTATGAGGCAATACCCCACCTCTGTATTCCCTATACTCCTTCCCTGTTCAGTTTACTTCTGTGGCTCTTATCACCATCATACATACTACGTATTTTATTTGTCTTTTTGCTAATTATTCTTTCTTCTTTACAATATACATTTTTGATATAAAGAATTCATGGTTTGTTTTATTCACTGCTATATCCCCAGTGTTTAGAATAAAATTTGGCATGTAGTAGAAGTTCAAAAAATATTTGTTTACTCAATGAATGATTGAATGACTTCAAAATTATAATATTTACCACTACCTTCTAAAAGTGTCTGTGCTTTTTGTTTTATATCTTCAAGAGAAAGGTCTGATTGTTCCAACATAGCTCATTGAGCAGGTGTTCATCTAATACATTGGTTTCAAGCCAACGGAGTCAAGTGCCTCTCTGATCCAGTCAGCCGATGGCTATACTTAAAGCAGTACTTTACACGCGACCTAGAATGCTTCTTCCAGGTAGTTAGGTGCATAGTTTCTCTAGAAGGTTCAGTGGATTGGTAAAAAAAAAAAAAATTAACAATACTAGTTGTTTATTAAATTATTTGTGTTCCATCCTACTCTGTGCCAAAAGTGCTTCAACTCATTACAAAAGTAAAAGATGGGAAATAGAAGAATTATAGGAAAGGACGATGACTAACATGTGTTAGGCTGCACTTGTTCTTTCTTTATTCAAAATGAGTATCCTTGTAGATCCCTTAAAAATACTGAAACTCTAGGTAGTAATTCAATGATGAACCCCTTATATAAAATCATTAATTTTCTCTAAATGCTGCCATTAATCAGATAATTTGGGGTAAAAAGAAAAAAAAAACAATTTGTCCTGGTAATTTGTTATACAAAATGAGATTATCTCTTCCAAGTATTTCACAAGAATTTATAAAAATTAAATCCCAGTATTCTAAATAAACATTGGATGAATTATCTGACTATAAGTCATCTATGAAAGGATAGGGCAAAAACTTAGTATTTATAATTTCAGTTTATTGCTTCCAAATAAGAGCTGAATAAAAATAGTTTTAATTTAAAATTAATATTGGAATTTATAAAATATCTATTCACATATTTTTATACCTAAGATTAATGAAATAAATAATTTAATATTGAAGAAAAATTAAATTTTCAATTATTAATAGTTATTATTCCACTATTTTAGTTATTTTCAACATTAGAAAAGCACAATTTGTAGTGTGTATAAAAGGTATTTATGGAATAACTACTATGTGTTAGGCACAAATTGATGTGGTAAGGAAATAGCACAGATAAAAACAGATGAAAATTCTTGGTTCATGAGAGCATATTCTAGGTTTTGGAGTGATGAGTAGACAATAGTTAGATAGATGGTAGAAACTTCAGTGAGTATAACAGGTATGGGGATAAACAATGTAGGGAGATATTTTGATTGGGACCTTGTTTGCCTTCTTATATAGGATAGTTCAAGAAAATCTCCTCGATAAGGTAATGTTGAACAGACTTTAGAAAGAAATAGGAGAACAAAGGATGAAGGTATCTGTTGGAGTGCCTACAAGGTACAGCAAACGTGTTTAAACATGAGTCAAGCATGTATTACATAGTAAGAGTTTTAGTGGAAGAATAAGAAGAATGAGGAGATCTCATTATTATGTTAATAAGAATAAAGAATTTTGCCTTCAAGATACATAATTTTGAACAACTTACTAAATTCTATGTAATGTGGAATTCACCACTAAAATCTTGTTAATGTGTCATGCAAATCAAATAATAATAAAATCTATTTTTCATCTAAATTTTTCATCATTCATATTTTGACTATCTAATAAAATATTGTTTTAAGGTTAAGAGATGATAATAATAAATAGACCATATTTCAAGTTATCATGGCATGCAAAATATAATTAAGGCAATAAAGTATGTAGATGGTTATATAACTCAAAACAAAATACTATATAGGTGTCAAATGGTCACTATATTTGACAATTGTTTTGAGAATATAAGGAGATCACATGAAACAAAAGTAGTCAGAGAACAGTATAATAGAGGGAAAATGCAATGTCATATACTAACAAGAAAACATTTGCTCTTTAAGGTGTTTTTGGAAACAGTAATGTTCAAAAGTGAAGGAAAACATAAACTTCTTTCATTAACGAAAGCTATTTTGGCATTATTAGAAATTATCTTAAAAATCAAAGATATTTTTTGAGTTTTCCTAATAAAAACTTTCAGAAATTATTTTTCAGAAATTTTTAAGGAACTGGTAAAACTGCAAGAAACTCAGAAAAAAATATTTAAAGTTAAACCTCATATGGATATAAAGAGCAAACAAAAAAGAACAAACTTAATTTTAAAAATTTGCCTATATAGATTGAACCAAATCCATGTGAACCTTACAAATACTCTTCAGAATATAGAATTCATATGTGAGTTCATGGATAGCTCTCCATGCTTGCTACATCTCCAGGTGTTAATATATTGAACTACTTTATGGAAAGGACCAAAAGTTAGTCACTTTTATATCTATAGAGTCTCACACTAAAATCTGCATAAATGGACACTTAAGATGCCTGTTGAAAAAAATAAATGAAGTAATGAGTATAATGCATCTTATAATGGAGTTAAAAACTAATCTTTATTTCATAAGTCTGGACTTTAATTAACTCCTCTAATTATTTGAAATAATACCTCCTCTCTGAGGTTGGATGGTTTTCAAATGAAAACTGGTATCCACCTCTCACATGTCAACACTTTCTAATATTGTCTGACATATAGTAGAGTGCCAAAAGCATGGATGTGATATTTACACCTTGGATAAAGAAAGGGAGGGCTAGGCATTTGAGAAGTTCTCTTTCCGAGAGATTTCTAATGACTTTCATAAAAATACGTTTGACTGCTTTTACCATTTAAAGACATAACAAAAAATATTCTATACATAAATATCAGTATTGAGCAGGTTCAAATTTTGTTTAGCATATTTAAGTTTATAATAAAGTAAAATCAAATACTAGTGGAACACTACTAAATTCCAAGTTCAATGTTAAACACTGTGGACTGAGAAAAGTGAGACAAAATTCCTGCATTCAAGAAGGCAGGTGTTTGACATTAATTTGAAGAAAATACTATATCAGTATTTATATCTATGAAAATTTTGTTAGCATATAACTAAATGTTCATGCTAATAACAGAATTAATAAAAGATACAGAAACGAAAACTGATCTTACACATTTTATATTGAAGTAATTAATAAAGTGATTTAAAAAATAGATGTTTTAAACTTCTATTGGACTTTTGGGGGAATGCTAACATATAGATAGATGTCAGAAAAATCTCTCAATAGAAAGGTCTGGCTTAGAAAGAATAGTCTAATTTATTTGCCCAGTCATATGATAAATCTATACTGTACTTGAAAATATTTTCAGACTTCTGTTATGTTGCCCACCTCAAAATCTCCAACCATTATATTGATGTTAGTCAAAATATTTAAAATAGTATTAGTGCAAGAGTGCATAATATAGAAGAATGAGCTGAAGAATTCGTTCATTCAAAAACTATAAAGCTATTAATTTTTTTCCCAAACATTGGAATATAGCATTGAACAAAGAATGTACTCCTGTGCTATTGGAGTTTACATTCTGACAAGGGTCAGCAAAATTATTCTGTAAAGAGCCCAGAGTAATTATTTTCAGCTTTGTGGGTCATGCATTTCTATAGCAACTACTCAACTGTACCACTGTATCCCAAAATCATTCATAGATGATATATAATTATATGAGCATGGCTTTGTTCCAGTAAGATTTTATTTACAAATCAGGAGCAGGACTGAATTTGGCCTAGAGAATGTAGGCTACTGACCTCAATTCTAGCAGAATATTTTATAATATGCTAGAAGGTGACAAGTCATTAGGGGAAAACAGAAAAGATCAAGATTAAGGAAATAGAGGAAGGTGAGCAGCTTGAAATTATAAATGGGTTGATCACAGTGGACCTCATTAAGAAGGTGCTAGTTAATATGAGCAAAGAATAAAAGGAAGTGAAAAAGAAGCTACACATCCATTTGCCAAAAGTGTTCCAGGTAGATGGAAAACCCGGTACACAAGAGTATACCTGGTTCGCTTTGGGATGAGCATGTTGGCCAGAGTTTCTGTAGTGAAGTGAGAGAAAGGTAGAAGAGAAGATCAAAGAATTTTCAGTATGCACTATTGTGTGGGTCGTTATACACCAATGCACAGTATTTACTTTTACTCTAAGAAATATAAGAAACTCTCATTCATAATTGTATATAGTGATAATTGTGCACAATTTTCAATCATAAGTTTATACAATAATAATTGCATCTACTTCATATAACTGCTGAGGGCAATAAATTAGATAATGTAAGTAAATAATTTAGTACAAAAACTATTACATGGTTAGTGTTCAAAATTATTAAATAGTATTATTAATGTTATTGTTATTAATATCACAGTGAATATATAAAGTAAAACTGGTGAGAATAGCAAAAATACATAAAGTCTAGAGGCATAGAGGTGACTTGTAGAAAAAGAAAATATATTCTTTCTCTCTCTCTTGATACCATGTACTTTGGCCACCAGACTCTTATGGAGGATATTTACAAAAAAGATACAATTATTCCCCACTCTTTATTTGTGTTCATTTACTTTGAAACTCCTCCCATTGACAGACTACACCCTTTGACTATAGACTGGTTTTGTGACTTGTTATGGCCAAAAGAAAGCAGCAAAAGGACCATCTTAAGTTTTGAGCTAGCCTCAGGACACTGGTATCCCCTGTGAACAAGTACAAGCTATTCTAATAGAACTATAGATGCATAATCTCTCCTTAGTCCCAGATGATAGCAGGCCAATAACCAGACATGTGGGTGCAGCTATCTTAAACAACACAGCACTCAATTGACTGGAAGCACACAAGCAAATCCACTTGGTAATGACTGAGAATTATTTTTGTCAGCAAAACACCTGTAGATTCATGATGAAAAATATATGGCTAGTGTTTTAAACCACTGAGATTTAGAGTGGTTTGTACACAACAAAGAATAACCAATAAAGCTAATGTGAAGCTTGTATATTTCTTGCAAGTGAGCATTGAAAGACATAACTCCAATAAATTGGGAATTTGGAACTATTTTGATTAAAATAATAAGATTAATAAGATTTATGCACCAGTGCAATGCTGTTTTGATTACGATAGCCTTGTAGTACAGTTTGAACTGTAGTACAGTTCAGAAACTGTAGGACAGTTTCTGTAGTACAGAAAATGTAGGAAAAACTCTTCTAAACATCAGCCTAGGCAAAGAATTTATGACTAACACACCAAAAGCAATTACAGCAACAGTAAAAATAAAATAAATAAATGGGACTTGATTAAAAGAAAAAGTTTCTGCACAGCCAAGGACATAATCAACAAAGCAAATAGACAACCTACCGAATGAGATAAAATATTCGCAAACTATACATCTGATAAAAGGGTAATATCCAGAATCTACAAAGAACTCAAAAAAATCAATAAGAAAATAACAAACAGCTCCATAAAAAGAGGGCCAAAGACATGAACAGAAGTTTTCTAAAAGAAGATAGACAAATGGCCAAACACATAAAAAAATGTTCAATATCACTAATCATCAGAGAAATGCAAATTAAAACCACAATAAGATATCCTCTTACCCCTGTTATAAAGGCTTTTATTAAGAAGTCCAAAAACAATAGATTCTTTCATGGATTCAGAAAGAAAAGAACACTTACACATTGTTAGTAGAACTGCAAATTAGTACAACCTCTATGGAAAATAGTATAGATATTTTTCAAGGAACTAAAAGTTGACCTACCATTTGATCCAGCAATTCCAATACTAGGTGCCTACCTGAAGGAAAAGAAGTCATTTTATCAAAAAGACACCTATACCTGAATTTTTATGCAACACATTCACAATTGCAAATATGTGGAATCAGCTCCATCAATTCATGAGTAGATTAACAAAATGTGGTCTATATATGCCATGAAGTACTACACAGCCATAAAAAAGGATAAATTAATGCCTTTTGGCATCCAATTTGGATGGAACTGGGGACCATTCTCCTAAGTGAAGTATCTCAAGAATGGAAAAACAAATATCACATATACTCCCTAATAAATTGGAACTAACCAAGGTACACATATGTGTATGGATAGAAGTAAAAGCCACCGTAAATTAAGCAGGTGGGAGGGGGAAGAAGTGGAGGGGCAAAAACCTACCTAATGGGTACAATGAACACTATTTAGGTGATAGGCACACTTATAGCCCTGACTCAACCATTACAAAAACTATCCATGTATCGAAAATATTTGTACCCCCTTAATATTTTGAAATAAAAATAAATATATAAATAAATACATAATTTTTTTAAAAAGATGCCAGGTCAATTGAGTTATATCTCAGAAAATCCCTGGTCATTTTCAAAGTACACAGAGAATAAAGCCCTGGGTACAATCTTACATAAAGTACATAAAAGTCAGTACATTATTATCAAGTCCCTCATGTGTAATCAGGAGAAAAAATAAAGCATTGTTATTTGTTTTTTTTTTCTTTTTTAAATTTTTATTCTTATTTTTTTCTTTCTTTTTTTTTCTCACAGATCTAGGAGTTAAAAGCATTGTTATTTGAATGTTAAAAAGATTTTGTGTACTGAGGTCACTTTATATATCTTGAGTCTCCTTCCTTAATATTTGATATACATTTTTATAGTAATGCTGATAACTTTCAAATAGAAAATTCAGATATTCCCAAAGAAATTGAAAAAGTAAGGTTAAACCATGCAGCAACAAACTGAGAAATTAATTACCTTATAGTAATTCATAAAAAAATTAATTATAATTTTTATGTATTAACTTATTGACTGTATAAAACTCCTTGTGTTAGTTGAGGCCAATGTACTAATAGACATTTTATCCATCTTTTTGGATAATGATGGAGAAAAGGAGTAAGGTACATTACTCATCTAATAGTCTTTACTATCTTTTAACTATGTATTATATATATAAAATATATAAATATTCAGAGCTCTGTACTAAAAAGTCTTGAAAGAAATAATAGTATTAAAATATAAAAGTATTGAGTGTTCTCTTCAAGAAGTGTTTTGATTATCTCCCTAAAACAACAACAATAGCAAAAATTGCATTGTCTCTTAACAATTTCTGTGGTCAGGAATTCAGGAAGGGCCCTGGTGAGTTTCTGTGGCTCAGAGTTTCTCATATAGTTTCATTCAGGTAGTGGCCAAAGCTGGAGCAGGTGGCTGGAACATCTTTAAAATCACTACCCAGTGCTCCTTCTCTCTCCCTCTCTTTCACACTCTTTTGCTCTCTCTCTCTTCATATAGTGCAAAGGTCTCTCCATATGATCCTTCCTTATGGGCTTTTCTGGGCTTCCTCACCCCATGGGCACCACAGGGTAGGGTTTCCTACATAGTAGCTCCAGACACTAAACTCTGTTCTGAGTAAAAGCGACAGAAGTCCCATTGCCATATGTGACCTAGCCTCAGAAGTCATGCTGTGCCATTTCCACAACATTCTATTGGTTACAAGGGAGAGACAGATACACCTAGATTCAAGGTATAAAGAGTTATCCTTTACCCATTGTAAAAATGGCAAAGTCCCAATATAGAGGAGCACGTGGGATGGAATTTATTGTGCAGCCTTCTCTGGAAAACACAGTGTGCCAGAGAAAGCAGTGCAATTAGTCCAAATATTATAAATAGATGTTCCTTCCTCTCTGTACAATTGTGGGAGTTGCTTCTCCCAAGGGTGCACTGAATGTTATCAATACTTCAAAATCTCATTCATTCTTTTCAAATAAATAATATTTATTTTTCAATCCTAATTGTATAGCTACTTTGTGAGCCTCCAGATGGAAAGTAGCTAATTTGAATCTTATTTCCATATTATGGAACTTCCTGGACATTGGCACTAGCAAATTAGGAAACTGAGTGTCTTAGAACAAGAGCGCTAGCACAAGGTAGATGATAGGTTATTTATTAAAACAATTACATAAAGAATTTAAAATTTTCTATTATTTCAATTCATTACAAAAATATACTATTTGCATGGTGGGTCTTATGATAGCTTCAGATATCTAAACCTGTATTTTTTTTGCCCCTATGATAGGCTTTCAGATGGATCCTCGGGAGAGGCATCCACTCTGCTTGCCAATAAAGACATTATCTGTAACATAACACAACATTGGCTTATCTTCTAAATAAACTACCTAAACCCAAGTCCGTGTCTCAAGTACTATTCTTTTTTTTTTTATTTCAGCATATTATGAGGGTACAAATATTACGGTTATGTATATTGCCCATCCCCCCTACCCCCTCGAGCATTCTGAAAGCACTAGAACTAAAATGGCACTCTATATCTATGTGCATTTAGTAAAGGCTTTTTTTTTGTTTTATAAACAAGTTTTTGGCACTTCAGTTATCCAGATTACATATAACACCTTTCCTTTTTGGGATTCACTACTCTAGTCAAGGTCTTAAAATTTATATACTAAACAAAGGGAGATATATAAAAACAATTACTCTAATAACTGCAATAAAATATGCTTTGCAATAAGTGCCTCCCTTTGCTCTCTTAGCAAATAAAAATGTTTAAAATAATAATGAATAGAGAATTTACAGTTTTATTTTCTTCTACTATTTTGTAAATTGATACTATATAGGTCAACTTTCCAGAAATTGGAATATAAATGAATGATTTGGTGTTCTTTTGGTCAAATGAGAGTATAATTGATATCTTCAAGTTCATCTTTTAATTCATGTGTCCATTCATTTTTCACATTAATTCAGCAGCTATTTATTGAGCTTATCCTTTTCCAGGTACTGGGAGGATAGATAGCACCTACTCCTCAAGAATTAATGATTGTGTGGGACTGAGTTATATATTTTTTTTTCTTCACATCAAAACATCATAAATTCACACTCATATTTTATATAATTTAAATGAACAAGTCAATTCTAGAAATATAAATGCATGTAGTTATTTCAATAATATATTTAGTTAGAAAAAATGTATTGGTAAAAAATATAACTTGTTAGGGCTGTAGAGAAACAGTACAATACACATGTAATTAAAATTTTGCTCAATACAGGGGAAATGCATTGGGAAAAAGTTCAATGTATTTTAATATAAATCATGGATTAAAAATTAAAGAATTTTTATTGACAGAAGATGAGTAGACAGTGAGATCAAAGTAAAAGAAGGTTTTAATAAGACTAATTGAGTTCCTACCTTAACACTACAGTTGTATTTCAAGACAACAGTCTCATCATTGTATTGTAGACTAATTCTTCCACAACTGTCATTGGAACATTTCCAATATATTTTTTTTTAATTTTTAAGAATTAAAGTTTTTTTCCCTCATGTTTAGCCATTGTTTTATTGTTAAGAATGTGAAATAATCTGTTGCCTTAAAGGTGAACCAATTGATTTGTCAAAATCATAATCCTCCCTAAAGAAATAAAGAAGGGAATAGGTTGGTAAATCAAAAGATATTTTTCAAATTTCATTGTTATAACCCTATGTTTGGATCCATACTTGTCATAGTCTGCTGCAGTTTTAAGCCACTTGTTTAGGTGGCAACATAGACTCATTTCTAGGTCCCTATGTACCACGAAATCACAATAGGTTCTTTGCCATGTCAGAAAGTAAATAACCTCATCAATCCTCCCTGCAGTAAAATGTGAATGTATATGTGTGTGCATTTATTACTTGTAGAACAGTGTGTCTTACACTCTGTCTTTTGCTGGCAATACAAAAATGAACAATGCACAGTTTAGTTCAAGATTTTTATAGTCTAGTGGAGCAACAGAGAGAAAGTAATGGGAAATGGCAAGAGTTAATGTCTTATTGGTGTAAGTTCTAGATGATATGGGACTACACAAGAAAAACATCAACACCTTATCTCAGAATATTCACGAGACAAAAAACCTAGGCAGTTCATAGAAGCAGACGAAGTGAAAAAGAGGAAAAGAGTAGTTAAGGAAAATTGAGCAGCTTTTGCAACGGCTGCAGGCAAGATTATAGTATAATTGAGGGGTTAATAATTAAAAATTATTGAAGCCAAGAATTTGAGGTAGTGAGTGAAAAGTCAAGAGGATAAAGAAATCAACAAGACTCTAATTGTACATAGATATATAAAACTTTTAAAGGCGTTTTGTACTCTCTCCTCAAAGCAAAAATGAAACACTGAACGATTTTAAGGCAAAAAGTAAAAGGAACAGATTGTATTTTAGACATAACTACATATTATTTAGTCTATAATTCTATCCACTGAAATATCTAATGTGTGATCTTCTAGCCTCACCCTAAATTAGTTCAGGGATGGTCAATTCTCAGTACTCCAAGAGAGTCCATTTCATTTATATAAAATTGCTGTACATCCTAAGCAGTAATTAGAAAGGTAATTGTTGTTTAATACTAAAAAATAATTTATACTAGGTTCCATTTGAAATGTAAAGAGAATTTTATCAATGATCAGAATTACTAAATCCAATAAATTTGTTCTTTCTTATGTCTCTTATTATTAATATACTTAAGTTTATAGTAATTAGAAATGTCCAGAAAGTACTAAAAAATTTTATTTTAACATTATAAGCTTTTACTAAAATTAGTCTATAGGTATTTCTTGAGCTAAAATTATCCTCTCTTCCCACCTCTATGTCAAATATCTTTTCAAATAGATAAAACTGTCAATAAATATGCACCATGATTATGGCATATATGGCATATACAGTTTTACAGATAACTTATCAAAAGGCAAGTATCTGCATTATCAATCATTAGAGATGCATCAAAGGCAAATATGGGACTCATATACTTTCCACTCAAAGTTTAAATCAACACTTCAGTTCATAGCATTAAAAAGCTGCTTTTTTTCACTCATCTAAAAGCAAAAATGAAAAGAGAGGAAGAGAAATTTTTAAGGCAAAAGGCTTATATGATCTGAAGAGAAACTAGAATATATGGAGAAATTTTAGCTTTCTTGTAACAGACTTAAAATTTGACATTATAAGCTTCCTAGTGACAATATCTTAGACTCAACGTGCCTTATAAAAGTGCCTAGCATTGTACTTTATGCAGGTGCTATATTTTATAAAATCTGCATATATAGTTTTTGAATGAGAAGAAGAGAAGAAAGAAGGGAGGTAATGGATAATGAAAAAGTTAAGAAATAACAGCAGAAACAGAATACATTTATTTTTGAAACCCTAATATGCCTTAAGAGTTTGATATATGTAAATTGCAGATCATCCTTTATGAAATAGCATTAATGTATATTAAATAGCTAGTTAATTTTCTCTTTAAAAGAAAAGTCATCGAAATGCAAGAAGGTAGTGATAATTATGGAAAACTGCTTTGCTATATTCAAAATCAATGTAAGAGAATGATGGTATTATTTCTCTCTTTTGTTCTCCTTTGGGGTGTTGAATTAACAACTTAAAAATATAAAATATTACTTCCATGAATCTCTTCCTTCCGACTCTTTATCACTGCTGAGAAAAATCTCCTTTGAAATCAACAGTAGGATCAAGTACAGAAGAGAAACATGAACATGTAGTAAGAAAAAAAAAACTCACTGCATTTTCTTTCATTTGATTAAATACTGAAATCTGAGGTGAGGCACTTTTGGTAGAAGGCATGGTACAAATATAATATTTTGATTCAAAGTTTTTCAATGTATAAAGTAGGCAAATCGGGAAGCTTCATTAACTATGATTTTTAAGCTTTGTGCGTCTGTGCTTTCTGTTAATCCATGTATGTTTACTAAGCATTTACTATATATCTTGTACTATGCCAGACCCTGATGCAAACACAATTAAGACCTAGTTATTGTCTTCAAGGACGATCCAGCAAGTAGATTGCTACATCATTTCTTCCTTCACACAGGAGATCATTTCCCATCCACACTGGGATGGAGAAGTCACTGTTGCGTCTATTTACTCCATTTGTGTGCAGAACTCTAGGTTTCCAGGAGCCTGTATTTTCCTTCTTACAGTTATCCATAGGGTAACTGAGCCACATTCCCATACACAAGAAAAGTGAAGAGTCAGGAGGAAGTGTCTTGGAGACTTTCCACCTCTCCATCCCTGTCTTTGTATACTCCTCCAAGATGGGACAAACAGAGATGTAATTATGCTTCAACATTGCTCAGGGACTACAACAGGTCAGATTCTGGGACTCAGTCTAAAGAGTTTTCTGGCTTAAAGAGTTAAATTTTAAAGTAAAATATAAGTTTATGTAATTCCAAATAATAGTGATTATTTAGCAGAAAAACAAAATTGGTTAAAGTTTTTAAACTTGTTTGTGGCAGATCACAAGACACCTATTTAAATCTGAATAGAGTCAGAGAGGAAAGATATATACAACTACATGAATATTTATATTAAATAGAAAAATCATCTATAGAGCCCATAAGAGAGATTGCCAATGTCTGTCATTAATGTTCCACACAGCTAAACTGGGCACTTGACTGAACTGGGTTGTATCTCGAATTAATAGTTGTAGCCATGTGACTGAGCTTTTGACAATGATCATAGAATGAGAGAGTAAAAGTGATGTATTACTTTTAAGACTGCCCCATAAAATCTTCCTTCCCATAATCCTGGGTTTCTTTTTATCCATATATTGACTGATTGGAAAGGACTCTAACCACATTTAGGAGGGTAGAGATACAAGAGGACAAAAGCTTGGCCCTGTCTATCGCAGAGCCCAGACTTCCATGCATGCCCCATCCTCAATGCAGAGTGAATTGTGTATTAAATGGGAAACACATTTTTATTGTGATAAGCCATGGAAATATTAGAATTCATTTGTTATTACAAATGTATTACTTTCCATTTTCTGACAGAGATGTTGTTTACATTTTAGCCTGGTAGAATAGATGTATAGAAACGTGTACCTTTGAAAATTTACCAAAAGTCCCATATTTTGAATTTCTATAGCCCCAAATAGGCTATTGTTATCCATCTTCCATAGACAGCCTGTAGAAAGATGGACAAAAAAGTGGGTGTCAGGATAACCATCCTCATACAAACTCTCTTTCACAATTTCTCTTTTAATAATATTAGAAGGGAAGCTGAAGGCAAATGTAAAGAAAGGCATACAGCATACCCAGAGGACGCCTGGATGGGAGACACTAAGAAGAAAATGTTATGCCTAAGCATACAAGCAAGTCAAAGGATTATCTTTTAGGTGGCTTTTTAAATTTGGCTTGAGTGCTCTGTGCAAACAGACCTTGGCCTTGATAGGGATGTTTGACTAAACTGAGCAGAAGATGTACCCTAACACAGAAGGCTACTATGACTGGTATAATATTTTGAAGCCTCTGCATTTTGGAGGTACAGGCCATTGAATGTTTTCTATTTAGCAGTTGTGTCTATACCTGGTAATAACAAAGCAAATTTGTGGAACTTAAAAAGAGGAGAATTAAAATATAAATCACACAATAACATAAAATGTGAAGTCCCTGCAGACTTGCAAGAAAATACTTTTGTTTCAGTTTTCAAAGAAAGGGTAATGATTTTAAGAGAAGTAACCCAAGCTTAACTCAATTAACTTAAATTAACTCAAAATTATTATAAAGCTAGGAGAGCTTTGGGAAAGCATCTAGCAGTAGATTCTGTACCAATTGGCATGAATTAAGGTTTGGAAGATATAATCACTAAATCCTAATTTTAAAAATAAATTTAAATCCAATGAGTTTAAAAAATTAAAATGTTTATTTGATAATGACTAATGATAATGTATCAGACACTAAGTTTATTTTTTAAATGTCTTCTTTTTTATAGTAAAAGCTCACTAAACCTATATGCCCTAAATTTAGAAAAGCAAACTGAACCAGAGGAGTCAAGGGATAGAGAACAGAATATTGCTAGTAAATTTGATGTTCAATAAATAAGTACATTGGACATGCTATTTGTAAAAACAGCTAATTTATAGAATATAAGGACATAATAGTATCTCATCATAATGATTAATCTGACCAGATAAATTTATAGCTATAATTGGACTTCAAAAAGTATTGTACATTAGTATAGCACAATTGGATAGTTTTTATTATTTAGTATTCCATAAGCCACATGGTGCAACAAAATATGTGAACCTCCAAAAATGAAGATAAAAGAAGGAAGATATATGAGGGTAATTTTGAATGGAAAAAATGTCCTACTTCCATGACAATCATTTCTTATTCAATTGCAAAAACTGACCAAGACTGTGATCATTTATCATGTAAACTTTTGTATCAATCACTGTCTTTATGCTATATAATTATGTTTCAAACCAAAATAGAAAAATAGAAAGTTACAGTTATATTTACAAAGATATTCAAGAGTTTTGCTTTTTTGAAATGAAGCTTTTAGTTTTCCAAAAACTAATTATATAAATTATTTTTCTGTTCCATGGTATTTATCAGATGAAGAAATTATAATGACTTGAATTAAAAAAAAAGTTCTTCCTTTTTTTCTCTGCAAGATTTGAAGTGTTAAAAAATACTGTACCCAAAAGCTTGCATATCTATTATGAAAATAAGACCTGGCAGTGATTGGTTTCTCCAACCAGATCATAATAATTGTATGGAAAACTATGCAATGGTCCTAAATGAAGAGTCTACTTGTAAGGGTAACAAAAAATATATATTGCTTTCTTATTACCCATAAGCCAGCTACATTTTTCTTTTTAAAGGTCAATCAATGACAACATGAACTTTTTCTTTTCCAATACTGAAAAGCAGCAATAAATTGCTTTCACTATACATGGTAGAAGTGTATACTCTTGGATAAGCTTTAATTCCAAAAATCACAGTAAGTGACCTTCTTTATAATATCACTATTGTTTGTCTAGTTTCAAAGATAGTCTCGGTGACAGTATCCTCAACTTTTCACAATTCTGATATTTCTTGTCAAGTTGTCAGTCACATAGTGAATTTACATTAAAGCAGATTTTCTTCAGGAACTTTGATTTAAAAGTTCAAATACAATCAAAGGTGACAGAGGGCTCCGTAAAATGTAAGTCATGTCATAAAGGTTTTGTTTTAATTAAATAAACACTTGAGAAAATTAAGTAGGGCAAATACATTAATAAACATTTAAACTTTACCAAATAGCGTTCAGAATATTCTCTTTCCAATGAGCAGAATCATTTTTATTCCCTGGTAACATCACATATCCTTTCAAATATGTGGTGAATGCAATTTGTAAGATTGATATTGTCCAATCAGCACTATCTGGAAACATTCTGCAAAGGAAATTGCACACTACCTAGGTCAGAGTTGAATAAAGAGTTTACAAAGATAATTTAGCTTATTTATCAGCAGATGTATTTTCCTTAAAAGAAGAGAATTTGAGCCAAAATCCAAACCTATCTTGTGTAAGTTAATTTCCCCTAAGGTGAAATTGCTTTCATGTGATTTTAATCAGGTCCTTTAAAAGTCAGCCCCAGTGATTTTTAGATACTTACTGTGGATCAGAATTTCTTATACAACTTTTGGTTATAAAACAGATTGCTTAGCCCCGAAACCAAATTAATGAATTGGAAACATTGTGAGTAAGAAAACAACATACAGTTTTGGGAAAAAAAATGCCCCTTTTGATTCTTCTCACACCAAAATGCAAAAATTGCAAATAATCAGTGTTATATTTAGGCCATTTACTCATCTTCTCTGGAAATGACTGAAGTTTGTAAGAGTTTTTTGTTGACTCAGTTTTATAATCATACCTTTTGAATTATCAAAAAACTGCCTTTCTCTTTGCTACCAAATTCAGTATGATATTGATTATGAGGGTACTACAGACACAGAAGTAGAGGAAACAGCATGGTCTTTTGGGGATAAATTCACT
Source organism: Cheirogaleus major (assembly GCA_963574435.1). Lineage (NCBI taxonomy): Eukaryota > Metazoa > Chordata > Mammalia > Primates > Cheirogaleidae > Cheirogaleus > Cheirogaleus major. The sequence goes on along the minus strand of CAUYPO010023642.1, from coordinate 3,424 downwards.
TGAAAATAAGTCTTAACTTACCTATTTTATGCTGTGTGAAATTTGGCAAGTTATTCAACTTCTCTGAGACTCAGTTTCCTCTAGATAATATTTACTCGATAGAGCAGTCATAGTAAATAAAGAAGAAAATATATATATATATATATAAATTAGTTAACTTAATAACTACACAAAGAATAGTATTTCCCTCTAATGTTTTATATTATGAATGGTCTGCCCTTGTAAGTAGAATGAATCATGCATTCCAAGTTTAATATCAAAAATCTCATCAGATGGGTCTTCCCTCCCAGATATCCATTTTAGCTTGCTACCTTACTTTTTACAGAAGTTTACTAAAATGCCATCTTTTCAATAATAACTTTGTTAGCCACTCTGTCTAAAATTGCAACCATCACCTCTCTCTCCCTTTTCTCAATATTTTATGCTATCATCTGATGTACTAAGTGTTTTACTTATATTGTGTGTTTAGTCACTCTCTTCTGTGCTGGAGTGCAAGGTCCATAAGAGCAGATGATTTTGTCTGTATCTATCACTGTTGAATTTGCAGAACCTAGGAGAAATGCCTGTACATGATAATTACTCCATGATGTAAAACTGACAACCGAGAAGCACAGCATGTCACAAATTGAAAGCTAGATTGAGGGGTGGGAAACCACAGTTTACATTGATAAGCCAAGGTTATATGATAACACAAGTGATTTTTTAACTTTCATCCTGGGACCTTGTTAAAAAATGAAGATTCTTATTCAACAGGTCTCCGGTGGACCCTAAGATTCTACATTAAATGCAGAATTGGCATCCAATCGATGCCAGCACTGCTGGTTTTTGGACTCCACTTTCCAAATCCTTTATTTTCATTTTGACAATCTTCACAGCATCTTAACCAGGAGTACATTTCATCTCAATAAACCACTTTCCTTGCTCATTCATAAAAAGCAACTCTGCATATATTAAAGTTTTATTATGAGATTACAATAATCCAGTCACATCTCCGGCTCCACTTCTAATTCTAATTTTCTTGCTATTTCCACAACAGCTGCATTTATTTCCTCCACTGATGTCTTGAACCCCTGAAAGTTATTCATGAAGGTTTAAATAAAGTTCTTCCAAACTCCTATAAATGTTGCTATTTTCACCTCCATCTATGAACTACAATGTTGTTAAATGTATCTAGAATGGAGGATTCTAACCAGAAAATTTTCAATTTTCTTTGTCCAGATGCATCAGAGAAATCACTACGTACAGCAACTATGTCCTCATGAAATGTATTTCTTAAATAATAAGACATGAAAGTCAAAATAAGTTCTTGTTCTATGGTCTACAGAATGGATGGTGTGTTAGTGGGCATGAAACAACACTAATCTTCTCATACATGTCCATGAGAGCTCTTGGGTGACCAGGTATGTAGCAGACTTGCCATATAATTGTGCAGCTTAAGAATTGATCTTAGGGGAAGGAATACGTGCCCAGCCCAGAGCGGCATAAAAGTCATACATTCCGGCTTAGGTTTACCTAACAAACAGGGTTGCTGCTTGAAGGCATAACAAAGAGTTTGATCTTCTGCACGTAAGCGAATGTTGCCCACCCCCACAGCCCTGGGGTCTGGAGGCCACTTGATAAACACCTTGCCCTTATGGGGTACCGCCTGAGCTCATGGGATGGCTGTTTAGCCCATGACGGGTAATCCCCTCATGCAGATGGGGGGGCAACCTAAGACAGGCACAGTCACGGGGGACCAGGCTGGAAGGAATGGGAACAAAGTTCCCTTTTGTGGCTGCATTGCTTGTCTGTGCTTATCTCAAACTCTGGCTTATGGCCGTAGGCTTAAGCAACCCATTAAGACCCCGAGTCATGGGACATCTGTGTCCTTAGGCTACGAGTCATGGGACATCTGTGTCCTTAGGCTACGTGTTCCAGAATCTATGGCCATTGTTGCAATGCCTGGGTGGTCACGTATAAGGAAGTAACTTTGATTTTTTGACTATAAGAATAAAGTGACTGAGGCATTCGGCGCTGCAGTCTTGTACCGTCTTTATGTGTGTCAGTGTCTTTCTTTGTCTGTCTCTTTGTGTTATATGTCCATCCCCCATCCTACAAAGGGGCCACGTCACAGGTACCTTGTTAATGAGCAGTAATATTTTGAAAGTAATCTTTCCTTTCTGAGTAGTAAGTCTCAACAGCGGGCTTAACGTATTCAATAAATTGTGCTGTAAAGGGATGTGCTGTCACCCAGATTTTGTTGCTTCATTTATAGAGCACAGGCAGAGTAAATTTAGTATAATTATTAAGGGCATAGAATTTTCATAATTGCAATGAGCATTGGCTTCACCTTAGAGACACTAGCTGCTTTAGCCCCTAACAGTAGAGTCAGCCTGTCCTTTGAAGCTTTGAAGCTAGGCATTGTCTTCTCCTCTCTAGCTATGAAAGCCTTAGGTGGCATCTTCTTCCAATATAAGACAGCTTTATCTACATAAAAAAATTCTGTTGTTTAGTGTTGCCATCTTCATCAGTTTTCTTAACTAGATCTTCTGAATAACTAATTACAGCTTCTATATCAGCATTTGCTGCTTCATCTTGTACTTTTGTGTTCTAGAGGCAGATTCTTTCCTTAAACTTCATAAACTATCTTCTGCTAAATTCAAATTTTTCTTCTGCAGCTTCCTCTCCTCTGTCACTCTTCATAGAATTGAAAAAAGTTAGGTCCTTTCTCTGAATTAGGCTTTGGCTTACAAGAATGTTGGGACTGGTTTGATATTCTATCTAGACAACTAAAAAGTCTTCATATCAACAATAACACTGTTTCATTTTCTTATCATTTGTGTATTCACTGGAGTAACACTTTCAATTTCCTTGAAAAATTTTTACTTTGGATTCACAGCTTGACTAACTGGCTTAAGAACCCTAGCTTTTGGCCTATTTTGGCTTTGACATGCCTTCCCCACTAAGCTTAATCATTTCTAGCTTTTGATTTAAAGTAAGAGACATGTAACACTTCCTTTCACTTGAACACTTGGAGGCCATTGTAGGGTTATTATTTGGCCTGATTTTAACTCTCGTTTGTGTATCGGGGGGACAGAGAGGCCCAAGGAGAGCAAGAGAGACTGGCCCTTTAGTGAAACAGTAAGAATTTATATAACATTTATTAAATTCACAATCTTGTATGAGTGCAATTCATGGTGCCCCCCAAATTATGGTAATAATATCAAAAATCACTGAACACAGATCATCATAACAAATTATAAATAAGGAAAAAGTTTGAAATAGTGTGAGAATTACCAAAAGGTGACACAGAGACATGAAGTGAACACATGCAGTTGGAAAATGGTGCCAACAGACTTGATCAATGCAGGATTGCCACAAACCTTCATTTTGTAAAAAATAAGTATTTGCAACAATAAAGCAAAACTCAGAAAAAGTAGGCATG
>CAUYPO010023639.1:0-40339 GCA_963574435.1 Cheirogaleus major | reverse complement strand
AAAATTTAATGAGACTGACATACTGCCTTCTGTGCTAAGGAGGCAACTAAAGTTTTGAATATATTGTTTGCTAAGTTCTATTAGCACAATGTATTGACTGTTTTTAACAATTTGGTTTATTTTTTATTTCAGTAGATTTACAAGTGGTTTTTAGTTACGTGGATGAATTGTATAGTGGTGAAGTCTGGGCTTTTAGTGTACCTGTCACTGGAATAGTGTACATTGTACCCAATAAATCATTCTTCTTCTTTCACTCCCCTCCCCCTTTCTGAGACTCCAGTGTCCATTGTACCACTCTGTATGCCCCTGTGTAGGCGTAGCTTAGCTCCCACTGATAAATGAGAACATGTGGCAGATATTTGGTTTTCCATTCCTGTGTTACTTAGGATAATGACCTCCAGTTTCATCCAAGTTGCTGCAAAAGACATTACTTCATTCCTTTTTATGACTCAGTAGTACTCCATGATATATATATAGACCACATTTTCTTTATCCACTCGTCAGTTGATGGGCACTTAGGTTGATTCTATACCTTTGCTATTTTGAATTGTGCTATGATAAACATACGAGTGCAGGTGTCTTTTTCATATAATGACTTCTTTTCCTTTGGGTAGATACCCAGTGGTGGGATTGGTGGATCGAATGGTAGGTCTATTTTTAGTTCTTTAAGGAATCTCCATACTGTTTTTCATAAAGATTATACTAATTTACCTTCCCACAGTGTATAAGCATTCCCTTTTCACTGTATCTGAAGTCAACATCTATTTTTTTGATTATTAACAATGACCATTCTGACTGGGGTAAGGTGGTATCTCATTGTGGTTTGAATTTGCATTTCTCTGATTAGTGGTGAGCATTTTTTCATGTTTTTTGGCCATTTGTGTATCTTCTTTTGAAAAATGTTCATATTGTTTGCCCACTTTTTCATGGGATTATTTTTTTTTCCTTGCTGATTTGAGTTCCTTGTGGATTCTGGATATTATTCCTTTGTTTGGATGTAGAGTTTCTGAATATTTTCTTCCATTCTCTTCCATTCTGTAGGTTGTGAATATTTTCTTCCATTCTGGATATTATTCCTTTGTTTGGATGTATAGTTTGTGAATGTTTTCTTCCATTCTGTTGCAGTAGAATATTTTCTTCAATTCTATTTTAACAATTCTATTGTTAACAGAGTAAACAATTCTGTTTACTCTGTTGATTCATAGACTTTCTTGACCAGATAATACCTTAACAATTCCAGAAAAATAAACACTGGTCGTATGTCGGTTGTAAATATGTGTTTGAAAGGCAGACAGTATTATATCAGTGGGTAGAGTTAGAGATCAAATGAAAATGAGGCAGGTAATGGAAAAGTCTTAATTTTAATGGCTTTACATTTTTTAAAATATCCCATATTAAACCTGAAAAACTAGAGGTGTAGACCAGTAGAGAGAGACTGAGAACATGCTTTACAATTGATTTTCAATGGAAACTCCATCTCCCCCATTTGGCGAAACCTACTTTCTTTCCATTTGAAACTGCACTTAGATAAGGTTAATTGGCCACCAGGTGATCTTCTAATGGGGCTGTGATCCCACCTGCAAGTTATTTTTCCTTTAGCCCTAGAACCACTCCCCACACTCCTCGCCCTTATAAACTGCATCAGAGGGGCCCCCGGCTCTCACTCTCAGGTGGGTTCAGTTAATGGAAATCAGAAAGCAGGCACGAATTTTTGGTGGTATACATTTTATGCCTGCTTCCTGCTAGGCGGTCTTGCCTTTAGACTGAGGTGGTCACTGCTTTTCACAACTGCTATTGAACTGGAACTATAGTTTTCCGTTGGTGGATGTGAGATGTTTTTACAGGTTTTCACATGCGTATATATTTTAATTCTTTTTTACATTTATTGTTTCTCCTATGAATTAAGTCCTTAGAAGACTGAGTTTTATCCAGTGCCTAAGAATAGTACTACCTCTTGCTAAAGAACTTTATCATGGAGGAAGAGCATTGAGACTTCTCCAGTTTGCAGTTGGAGAAGGGGTATCCTGTGTCTGCATCATTGACCAGATGTTGGAGGCCAGATAATTCGAGTCCTGTCTGCCATTCCCTGCTGACCAGCTTCTCTATTAGCAGTAGCTCTTCAGACCCTGAAGGAATGGGCAGAGGCACTGCAGCAGACCCCACTAATGCCGTGTGCTCATTCCTGGAAAGAGGAGGTTAGGAGGAGAAAGCTATGTAAGATGGTGTGTGCGCTTAGAAGAGGACTTGCCATATAGCAAGTACTGCTTGATTATGATCTAGTCTAATTCATTCATATTCAGGGTAAAAACTGGTAGTCGGGAATGTGAAGTTAATTCAGACAAGAGTACTTACTAGAATGTCTTTCTGACAACTCATTTTTTTGTGTATTCTACTCTGTGGAGATCTTCTAAAATCATATGTACACTTAAGACTTAATTTTCTTGTGGGTAAGTCGAAGATGATCTTGGCTTTTCTTTGGCTTTTTTGTTTTTAGATTTGTGAAGTCTGAAGTTGAACGTAGGGGAAGATTTCTTGAAAACATCAGTTGGCTTTCTTATTTTGAAATACAACTGGGCTGGGTTATATCCCTTCTGGGCTTCTGCCATTGCTTTCTTATGATTATTTAAAAAAATATTTAACTTTATTGAGATATAACTCAAATACCATAAATTTCACGCCCTTTTTTTTTTGAGACAGGGTTTTGCTCTGTTGCCTGGGCTATAGTGCAGTGGTACCATCATAGCTCATTGGAGCCTCAAACTCCTGGGCTCAAGCAGTCCTTCTGCCTCAGCCTCCCAAATAGCTAAATCTACAGGTGTGTGTCACCACGCCTGGCTAATTTTTCTAGAAACGGGGTCTTTTTTTTTTTTTTTGGAGACAGTGTCTCACTTTGTTGCCCAGGCTAGAGTGAGTGCCATGGCGCCTAGCTCACAGCAACCTCAAAGTCCTGGGCTCAAGTGATCCTCCTGCCTCAGCCTCCTGAGTAGCTGGAACTACAGGCATGTGCCACTATGCCCGGCTAATTAGAAAGGGAGTCTTGCACTTGCTCAGGTTGTCTCAAATTCTTGGCCTCAAGCAATCCTCCTGCCTTGGCCTCCCAGAGTGCTAGGATTACAGGTGTGAGCCACTACACCTGGCCAAAATTAACCCTTTTGAAGTCTACAATTAAGTGACTTTTAGTAAATTCTGTGGAATATACCATATTTTGTTTTCCCATTCATCAATTGGTGGACATTTGAATTGTTTCTGCTTTTTGGCTGTTATGCATAATGCTTCCGTGAGCATCTTGTGCAGGTTTTTGTGGGAGTTTCCTTAGGAGTTTCAGAAAAACAATGTCTTTCTGACAACTCATTTTTTTGTGTGTTCTACTCTGTGGAGATCTTCTAAAATCATATGTACACTTAAGACTTAATTTTCTTGTGTGTAAGTCGAACACTTACACACAACATGTCAGAAAGACATGTTTTCTTAGGAGTTGCCCTTGCTTTATTTCTAGCTAGGCTTTCAGTGCTGGAATCCTTCGAACACTGCATGTACCTCTTATACTGTCGGAGGAGAGGAGGATTCCTCTGAGTCCAAAAGATCCTCCCTGGGGAATTCTGCAAGGGGTCAGATGGACTCATGGGAGCTGAGGGAAGGAGCTTTGACCTAGGGATGTCTGAGGAATGTGAGCGTTCAGGCACAGCTGTGCAGTGTGGCCTTGGGCGGTCAACCTGCCAGCCGCCTTATCTGTTAGGAAAGAGTGATGTTACTACTGAAAATTGTGACCTCCTCCAGACACTAGTGAGGATTCATTAGTAAATGTTGGCTGTGCTAAGCTTTTCCTTTGGCTGCTCTCCATCCCAGAGACAGCCCTGCTTTAGGGCTGAAGGTCATAAGATCCATAAAGAAGCTGGAGAAACCCAACTTGTCATTGCTTTCTTGGGAATGAGGAGGTTATCTTGTGCATGGTTAGGACACCAATTAATTTCCAGCATTCTAGATGGGGATTACCAGATGTTGGAAGCTTTGAGGGCCTGTGATCAACCACTTCAGTAGAAGTCTGAGGATCAGAGTACTGATAAAGACCTTGAGAAGGGTTAACCTTGAAGGAGGCAGCGTGGAAGTAACCTGCTTGCTGGAGTTGCATACATCTGGACTGGAATCCTGGTTTTGCAATCTCTCTAGAGTTTACTGAATAGGAATGGTGAAGGCTACTTGTCAGAATTGTGGTAAGGATGAAATATGACAGCAATTGTAAAGAACCTGTCACAGTGGCTGATAAATTGTAGATTATTGTGATTATTAGTTAATTTCCCCTTTCATCTGGTTTATTGCTGAACTTTTAGGCAAATTGCCATCTTGGAGAGAGATTGCAATGGGGGGGCCAGTGGAGCTTGTAACTTTTGGTATTGATTTGATCTTGAATAAGACTTGCTTTCCCTTCTAGATCTTGAAGGTCTGTGTTAATATTAAAATTCTTAGATAAGCATCTGGTCTTATTTTTAAAAACAAGACTTGTAGTAGTCAATCTATCTTCTTTTAAAAAGTTTTTGTTCAAAGTTAGTGCATTCTTTTTCATCTTCTGTAAATGTCCTGTTCAGTATGGTAGCTACCAGCCACATGTGGCTACTTAAATGTGAATAAAATTAAAAATTCAATTTCTCAGTTATTCTAGGAACCTTTCAAGTACACAAGAGCTACATGTGGCTAGGAGCTACCGTATTGGACAGTGAAGATACAGAATACTAACATTACCACAGAAAGTTGTATTGTACAGCACTGCTTTATAGAATAAGATTCAAAGAAGTGAAAACCTCAGTAGAAGCTCATTCTCGCATTTGTTTGTATGAATCTATCTGTGGTTAGAACTGCTCTCATTTCTTTGCTTGGGATTGCTAAAATAATTGATAACTGCAGTAATGACCCACAATAGTGTCTTTGAGATGTTTATTCCTCAAGTTTCCTTAAAATTTTGAACTTGAAGATACAAGATAAATTCAGCCTTTATTTACCCTGTAAACAACCTCACCTCGTGCTCCAGACCTCTACCAAGTCATAGGAATTGCCTTGATTTGGGGTGAAAGTTTATAGGCAAGCATCTTTTCCAGTAGGATCATTTAGGATGTGTTTGAATTGAGTTTTCTCTGAGTAATGTTAAATACTTTAATATCCTTTTCTATTTATGGGAACATTCAAACTAACAGCATTTGTACCTTATTTTCAGAATCTTTATACTTTATTTTCAGAAGTGTTTTTCTTAGCTGTAGAAGGACTATATATCCAGCTTCTAATGCAGACTTATAAATCTGGCTGGTTCCATTTGGATATAATATGTAATATGTATTTGATTTCCTGTTTAACCTACTTTTCTGTTTTTCTCCATATTTTATTTTTAGAGCATTGACTTAGCAATCAGAAGACTTCATGTTTATTCTCTTCGACCCACCCCAAATCCCCTTTTTGCTTTTGTATTTATTAACCATCTTTGTGAGTTGCTTAGGATGCAAAAATGATCACAGTGTGGTTTCTGCTCAGGAGAAGCTCATGTGTGGAGTGGTCCATGGCCTGTCTGCCTTACTGCTTTGCTGGTAGATTTAACGGAAGGTTAAGTGTGAAATGCTGTGTAGACACTTCATTACACATCCATCATGCATTATTAGCATCCTTTTTAATGACAGAGGTGGAAGTGTGGACTATGAATGAAATTCTTCATGCAGTGAGTTTTCTGGAGGGATTTTCAAGAGTGAGAAGAGGTGTGTTTTGAAGCAGGTGAAGTGCGAGAACCTAATCCAGGTGTTGAGGGATTGTAAAATGTATCACATTTTATTTTAATTTTTGTGGCCATCTCCTCCTGGGCTTTGAGCAGCCAAGAATAAGGTCTGTTCATCTTTGTATCCCTTGCCTTTAGCACAGTGTCTGACAAAAAGAAGGCATTCAGTAAATACTGTATTGATTGAATGAATGGACCATTTTGAACAAAGGCATTGGAGCCAAAGGCAGCCCATTGTTAACCTTGGGAAGCACTTGGAAAGGTTTTTGCTTGCTGTCGTGACCTACCAACTGAAATATTTTGTAAAAAAGTGAAAACACCATAACATGATTTATCTCTTTCTAATCTTAAGACAGCAATATGGTATCCACATTCTCCTAATTGTATGTAGTAACTTCTTACAAGTTTTCTCAGGTACTTGTAACCTTAAAATGTTTCACGATTTTGTCATTGAGAAGTCGGAGTGATGTTGAAGGAATTGCTCATTGTTTCACGCACAGGATGGGCTCTCCCACTTCCACACCTTTGCTCAAGTTTTTTCTTCTTTACCTGGAATGCCCTTCCACTTCCTTCTTCCCTTTGGCTGTCTCCTAATAGGTTACTCTTGAGATTATACTCACCCTTCTAGGCTGCGCTCATGTCTAACATGTGTAATCTAACATTTCAATCAGCAAGGGAAAACTCTTGTTTCCCTGCCTTGTACACCAATGTAGTTGGTTTGCAGGTGTCTAGGTGGTGTTTTACATGATGTCTGGTGCACTAAGGCTGTATTACAGTGTCTCTGAGACCATGCCAGTTTAAGAGCATGAAGGGTGACAACAATGAGACAATTTTGGCTTTATCAGTTACTAACTGTGCAGTTTATGGCAGGTTACTTAAACAGAGCCTTAATTGTCTCATAAACAAAATAGGAATTTAGCATGACTAAGTAAGAAAATGTATATAATACCTGATAAGTAGAGTTTCTTCCCCTTCATTTTGTTTCAAATGGTATAAAAGAAGCATTGCTTTGAAACCAAGAGTTGCTAATTTCACCAAATCTCACCAAAGGATGTTGATTGCAACACATCTGGTGTCACAGTGTGATAACATCTGACTCATTTTCTGAATTGCTTTGGGATTTATTTAAACACGTGAGAGAAGTAGAAATGATTATGAGAGCAAGAGACTGAAAATCTCTGCCATGCCATATTTCATGCACTTTAGTTTGGTGTCCAGGGTTTCCCTGAGCAGAGGAGTTCGTGATATATGAGCTCGTAAATACCCTTGTCTTGTGGCCTCTTCCAGAGGGAAAGCCAGGCCTCCTGGGATGCTCATTGCTGGGGAGAGATGAGAGGAGCTGCTCGTTTGAATATCTTTGTTCACAGCAGAGATCTTATTTGAAGTTCTTCTCTGCAGCAAAAAGAGCAGATTGCAAAATGGTTTAACATTCCTGCCATTGGGGTTCCCACTCTGTGTGGGGTCACGAGAGTCGTAGCCTTTATTCTGGATTCTGAAATGACAGTTTGTTTTATTTTTAAAGATGCATCTCACAGTTTTGGGAAATCGAGAACTGTTCCTGTGAACTTTCTGGCTGCTGTACTCAACACGGTTGCCGTGGCAGTTTTTAAAAATAAGATGGAGTAATGCTTTAAATGTAAAACTTTAAGAAAACTGTATAACTCCTGATTGGTTAGTATAACAAATATCAAAATAGAATCTTCACATACTGGTTTCGACTATTTTATTTCAGTTTTTGAAGCACTTAAAAGGAGGTGAATGTATTAATAACTATTGAAATTACATGCATAGTGGATGGAAATGTACATTAATGGTACCCAGTCGACTTTGATTGTGCTTCATTTTTGCATGGAAGTTTTTTTGTGACAACCAACTGCATTTACTAGTGTGGTAGACTTTTCTTAATCTGGATGAAAGGGCAGGTTTAAGAAAAGCATACGCACCTTTGCTTCCTCTTGGTGTGCTGATGTGAATTAGCTGGATTCTCCAATAGGAGATTCCAGGAGGCTTCTGTTAATGTAGCCTGGGTGCTCTTTTCTCCTGACCCTCTTGGGTGCTTTCAAGACCCTGGTGAGAGAAGCAGAACTTAAGGGCTGGAGGAGAGTCCACCTGCCTCCCCAAGGAGCCTGATGCTCGCAGAAGAGACCTAAAGAGTCACTTTAGGCCTCAACTTCTAAGTGCATCATTAAGGCTCTTAATGTATTATACACTTGAAATTTGCAAAGAGAGTCGGTCTCAAGTGTTCTCTCCACACACCCACACTGAAAAAGTAACCTGGTGAGGCGATGGATATGCTAATTAGCTTGATTGTGGTAATCATTTCACAATATCTTATATCAAAACATCATGTTGTATACCCTAAATTTATATACCTTTTGTCCATCATACCTCAATAAAACTGGAAGAAAAAATTGGAATGTTGTTAGGGAGGACCAAGAGGGCAGAGATAGAGGTAATAATGGTCTTAATTTCTGGGAGGAGAGGTTCTGATTTTCAATTCACATCCCTTAGGAACCCTCAAAGGGGGTGAAGCACTCTGGCCTGGGGATCTAGAGTAAACTTCTTAGGTGTAGACACTTGAGAGTTAATCCTTTTTTTTTTTTTTGATAGTTTGGGAAGGCAATACTGTATTAGGCTCTAAATTTGGGTTTTGTGATTTCCTTTTATAAAATTTAATTTTCCCTTTTGGAGTTTGATTGTTTCTTGTAGTGATAATCATTTACTCTTCATGCAGAATGTTATAAGCTTAAAATGTTTCATAAGAGATAGCTGCTATGAATAATAGTGTAGTTATTATCGTGTCTTACAGTTATTATATTAACATTTCCAGAATGGTTATGGCAAACTTGGTGTTCTTTTCCTTTTGAAAATGACCATAACAGTTAACCTCGGAAATCCAAGAAGGTCACTGAGAAAATCCTAGCCATTCCCAAACTTAGAGAAAGTAAATTAGGACATTTATTTCATCTTCAAGAGTCTTGATATTAATGGTAAGGAAATGGGCTGGGCGAGGTGGCTCATGCCTTTAATCCTAGCACTCTGGGAGGCCCAGGCAGGAGGATCACTTGAGTTTAGGATTTCGAGACCAGCCTGAGCAAGAGACCTCATCTCCACTAAAAATAGAAAAATTAGCTCGGCATTGTGGTATGATCTTGTACTCTCAGCTACTTGGGAGGCTGAGGCAAAACGATCACTTGAGCCCAGGAATTTGAGGTTGCAGTGAGCTATGACGACACCACTGCACTATAGCCTGGGCAACAGAGGGAGACTCTGTCTAAAAAAAAAAGTAAAGAAAATGAACAGAAGTAATCATACAGTTTGATCATTAGCATTTGTTTTGTTTAGAGAATTTTGACAACACAAACTAGGAATTTGTAAAAGTGTTTTGTGTGCATGTATTTTTCTATATCAGGGTAACCACCATGTCATACAGATCTTACCCTTTCCATTTCTAGAGTTATATTGTAGGTACTGTCTAGTAAAATCTCACTCTTGGCTGGCATGCATTTGGGATTATCTTTTGATATAATAAAGAACTAGGGGTATTAATTCCTGTTATTGAATGCTAACAGTGTGTACTTTTAAATTTTCATAGCAGCTCTGCAAAGTAGGCATTTTATCTCTGTTTTACGGATGAGCAAGCTGATTCTGAGGAGTAATATAATTTGCTGTCTTGTGACAGACTAAGTAGCAGCACCTGGGTTGAAACCAGGCTAGGCTGACTCCAAAATCCATTTTCTCTTTATTAAGATTGAACTTACATGTTTTCCTATATTTTTATCATGCCTCGTCTTCACTCTAGAGTCTGGGTTACCAGTCCCCATGGCCCAGCAGGAGTTGGGGGTGTTGAGGTAGGAATGGGCATTGGGGTGTGGGCATTGGGGAGCTGGCCAGAGTCGGGGCCAGGCCATGGAATGACTGCGGGTAGAATTCAGCTGATGGAGAGATGTAGTATGTTCTGTGGCTGATGTTAACGAGAGGACAGGAGAGTCCTCTTGCCCCATGACGGGTTTCCCAGGACAGAAGCCCAGTCTTCCCTCGGCTTCGTGAGTAATAGTGCATTCTTTAAGCACCACATTGAAAGATGGACTCTTCTCTCCTTGGCTCAACAGAGGTGGCGTTACTGGGTCCCTTGGGTGCTCTTTCTTCTTGGGGCATCTAATTTCTTAGGAAGCTTGTATCTGAATTTTGGAAAGCAAAGCTTCTGGTGGGGGCCTAATGTTTCAGTTAAGGTTGGCCTTCCCTGGTCCAAAACCTCTCTTTTTCAAACTCCCTGATGCCTTCATTAAAGGAGAAAGATAGCTGCACCCTAGTTTTAGTTTCTTATTTCTTCAGTGACACCCTGTCTCCTAGTCCTAACATAGTAATCAACTAACCCCATAAATGAATCCATTGTAATATGGCTAATACAAATGAGTTAGAGGAAGAATTCTTTAACTAGAAACTCTGAGGTCACACTCCCTATCTCCTTGGTGACCTTAGCAATGAGAATTGTAATCCAGAAGCTCCTGGGAGACATCCTACCCACAAAGTGCGGGATCGCTCCTGTGTTCTGTTAATGCCTGTTTGTTGAAAGAGTTAACAGTGACCCTTGAACAATGAAGGGACTGTTTTTGGTGCTAAAAGCGCCAAAATGCCCAACAAATTACATTGAAACTGGGGATAGAGTGATTTGCTCTTAACAATAGTGGGCAGGTATGTTCTCTTCCAGAGAGAAGAGATGAAATAGAATCCCATTCATAGAAGGCAGTTTGTAGGGAGGGAGGCTGGAGGTGGGAAAATGAGCCCGGACTGAGAGGCCTTTTACTTCTCTTAGTGTTCTACGCTTCCAATAAAAACAATTTGAAAGGCAAAATATTAAATTCTTCCATTTAGGAGCACCTTGCTAAGATCTATAGTGGTTGTTTAAACTGTGCTGTGATTAGAACCATGCCTGTGAAAGTGTAGTATGTTGTCAGACCAGATGGTCATATAATGTTCACTGTCCTGGTGAGTTTGAATTCAGGATGGGAGAAACTTCAGGAAAAGTTAGGATAAGGCAAAAGTGTATCTTTGTCTATTTGAGGAACAAAGTTGCATTCAACTGATTTATCAGGTCTCTGCAAAAATTTACCTTAGAAGTCTGTCAGTATTTATTGCTTTTTACTGTTAATTGGGGTTTTAGTCACGTGCTTTGTGGTTTGTTCATGATGTTTTTATTTGAATGACTTATGAGAACTATCAAAATTTTTGCTCTGAAGGCCTAAATTATGTATGTTCTTATGCTGTGGATTTTGTTTTTAAGATGATCAACTTAAGCATATGAAAATGCTTCAGCAGGTTGGCTGCCAAATTATAATAAAAGGTTGTCAGCAGTGTCTTGATTTATCCCTTTCACCCCTGCTAGATATGCCGTCTGCTCCCTGAGTCTAAGTGGCATCTCATCAGTCCTGCAGAAAACATCTGTGCTTCAGCTTCTCAAAAGGAGAAGTCATAAGGTCCCCTGCTGCCCTTGGGAGATTTAGAGATAAAGATTCCATAGTTGGTGACAATAGAAAGCAGGACAGTTTTAGGGAAACAAAGAAAGGAGATGTGCTCGTCTTTCTCCTAGCGTACCTTGCTGAGATTTATTCCCAGTGCCGTCGTGGGTGACCACTGTGGAATGTATTCCCCAGTGGTCTGAAGCAGAGGGAAGAAGTAATACGCAGAGTTTTATCCTAGAATGTATTACTGGGTGCATACTTAGGTTCTTGATCTGTAAGTGGGACTGTGGCATGGACTTCATTCAGTGTAGAGCTCTTCTGAGGACCTGGAATGTGCTCTGCATAGAACCTTCCGTAGCTCACGTACATGATACTTCATTTAGGGGATCTCTGTTATTTCTACTCATGTCGTCATCTTCTCCCTGAGAGCGTTATACCTCAGTAGTTAAGTTGCGATTTTAAATATCTCTTCACTTAGGTAGTATCCATGCATGTGATAAGTAGTTTGGCCATTCATTCATTAACTCATTCAAGAAATGTTAGGCTTCAATTTATCTCTTTTTTATTAGCAATCTCCTTTGCTAGTTATTTTGCTTTGATTTTCATGCTTTTGACCTAAGATATGTCTATCCTTTTTCTCTCTAGGACTTTCATGACCCTACTTCTTCAGCAATTCCTTGTCTGATTTAATGTTATTGCTTTGAAGCCTGGGGATTTCTTACACAGAGATGTTTTTTATTGACCTGGATAAACTCAGAAACAAGTTACCATAAATCACTGACTTTTGGCATCTCCCTTCCCCGGTTTCATATTAATTATGCACCATAGTCTAATTCTAATTAAATACAGTAAGTAGTAATATAGGAAGAAGTAGTTTCTGGTTTCAGAACGTATTTAATTCCTCTCAACCATAGGTAGAGAAAAGCTTTGTTGCTTTAGGAGACTAGGGGACTTTCCTGGGCAAAGTTTGCTATTCCTTCGTCCTGAATTCTCTGTCCCCTTCACCATTCCTCCAAGAAGCTTGAGGCATGATGAGGTGAAAGACAAAGGTCATGAGGGAGGACTGTTTCATAGGTACTTCATGAAAAGGTGTGGCTTGTCTTGGCATTAAACCATTAAATCTAGGAAATAGGAATGAGCTCTTCATTGCTTTGTAGGTGACCACACTACATAAATGCCATAGAACAGGGGTGGAGAACCTTTTCATGTTGGAAAGCCGTATTAATTTAGTTGTAATCAAATAAGGCCACATTCAGGAAACTTCAATTAAATATACTTAAAAATGTACATTATTTTGTAAAAATCTAACTACTACATACGTAATAATTTCAAAAGATGAAAACTATTTAATTTTAGAAGTCCAATGCGCTATCCATTGTGCAAAGAGAAAACTATTTAATTTTAAAGTTAACCTTTTAATGACTTTGTTGTGTCTGGTTTTTGTTGGAAAGCATTTGAATATTTGGTTGCAACATGGAGGTCCCCAGTTTCAGTTGATTGTCTAGAATGAGTATCAGTCATTTGTGACCTTAAGGGCATTTTAATTTGGGTTAGATAGGAGAATGTAGATTTGCAACAGTAAGTGGTGGAAAAGCAAGAAAGCATTTTTTTTTGAGCATGTTGCCAAAGGCATGGAAATTCTGCATTTTTCCATATTTCAATTGAATCTTTCTTAGCATCAATGACTTTAAAATGTCATCTACTGAGAGCTCAATCAGTTCCATCTGTAGTTCGTTAGGTGCCTTGGTGATGTCAACTAGGTGAGGCTGAAATGCTAATTTGAGTGTGATGTCATGATTCTCAAAGTCAGTGAACCTTTCACTGTATTCTCCAATTAATAGGTCTGTAATAGCTGTGTATTCTTCAAAAGATTCGCATATATCATCCTGCTCATCAGTGATGTTGCTAACTGGTGAAAATGTTCATCTGAAATGTCCTTTTGAAGAGTAAGTGTTTTGAAAAAATATAGCTCTTTTTCAAAATGCTTAGATTTTTTGGGCTACATATCATATATAGATTTAGTTTTACCTTGCAAAGAAATATTCAAATCATTTTGATTTGACACGATATCACACGGAAATGCTGCATTCCTATAGAAATCTTCTTTCAATAATTCACATTGCTGATTCTGTTCTTCATAAAATTTAACTATCTGTTCTCCGGAGATAAAATTTTGGCTAATAACTGTCCCTGAGATAGCCAATGCACCTTAGAATGATATTGGCAAATCCACACTGAATACTTTGTGGTTTAACTTTAGCATGTTAGCATTTGCAGGAATATCATTAACAGTACTTATAACTTGTTTCATAGTGTCACTTCAAATTGTAGCTTTAGCACAGAGATTTTGCTGATGCAAGATACAAAGAAAAGAAGTGAGAGCATCTGCATCTGTTAATACTTTTTTTTTGTCTGTCAATAAACCCCTCATGTTTTCCTGTCATGGAAGGTGCACCGTCTATACATATACTCACTAAATTTACCAAATTTAGTCCAACTTCACGACATTTATCTTGAAAGTTGTTGAAGATATTTATTCCCCATGTTCTGTTTGTAAGAGTGCCCAAAGAGAATAACTCTTCATAGCAAAGAAAATCTTCTGTTATGACCCAAATGAAGTATAAGACCTGTCCCGAGTCAGTAATATTAATTTATCTGAAGCAATTGAATAATATAGATTTTCCTTTTGAAGTATTGCATGAAGTTCTGTTAAGTTGAAGCCTAATTCATGTTG
Source organism: Cheirogaleus major (assembly GCA_963574435.1). Lineage (NCBI taxonomy): Eukaryota > Metazoa > Chordata > Mammalia > Primates > Cheirogaleidae > Cheirogaleus > Cheirogaleus major. Next base: position 26,391 of record CAUYPO010023639.1, on the reverse strand, counting down.
CTGATCAGCTGTGGTTCTCCTTGAAAGAGGCAGTTGTTTGTACTCTGAAATGTTATCAGGGTCTAAGCATCCTACAATTTGGACAGTGCATTCTTTCACAATTTCTACATCACTGAATGGCTTCCATTTTCCCCCACCCCGAGTATGTAAACTATTTTATAAGTTGCTTCAGTGGTATTATTTCCAAGTCTTATTGCTGCTTGAAAGAATTGTCTTTGCTTTTGATTTTCATCTTTTAATTTATTCAATGCAACCTTTCGTGCCTCTCCCTCTAATTTAAAATATTTGTGATCCTTATGAGTGTTATAATGCTGATGAGCATTGAATTTCTTTAATGCCGCTGTTGCAGTATCACAAAGCAGGCAAATCATCTTATCTGTAGCAGAAACAAGATAATATTGCAATTCCCAATCCTCATTAAAAAATCTGTTTTCTTCTTTTAGCATTCTCTTGGTCTTCTTTGACAGGATGGGCTCTTAAGCAGATGGAATTAAAAAAATACTGTCGAGCTGTGCAAATATTCACAAATTCCACTTCAGACAGAAGCACAGTGCACCGCTGTCAAAAGCTGATAATACACTGGTATGCTCCACCCCCATAAACTCTCACCAACCAGCCTCGTGGGGTAAGTAGCGCCAGTCAGGCAGGGGAAGTTAGAACTAAATCATGAGGGTAGCAGCTGCCAGTTTAGTCCTTATGGCTTACTAATGTTCTAATTGTGGCAGTCAATCTGGGATGATTATTTCATTGAAACTTATTTTATTCTTTGGTATTTTAAATATATTCTTTTAAAAAGTAAAATGAAAATATAAAAGACGACCAAAAATGTATTAATAAAAATAAAAGCATTTGTCCTGTAAAATTTAAATTCAGTCAAAAGGCCGCTCATAAAGACCTAGAATAGGGCCACAGGTTCCCCACCCCTGCCGTAGAAGGTCTGGGTTAGACACTGAAGGCCAAGCTGTTATCTGCAAAGTGTATGCTGTTGCCAAGCTCCCGGTAGAGTTTTAGTTTAACAGACCACACTGTGGTGATGATGACAATTTTGTGTTATCCCTACCAGATGAGTGGCTAGCCTAAGTTTCTATCTTAGACACTTTTCTTAATAACAGGTACCAGCCCAGGGCCTTGCTTTGTGATGGGCCTCTGATAAATATTTGTTTAAATTAACTGCTTGCTGACTTGTTGAGTACTGAGGTATGATTAGATTAAGCCTAATATGTTATACTTAAGAACTACCATTCAGTCACAAAATAGAAAGTTCTTTTGTTTTTCTAAAAATGTATGAAGTATAAAAGTTATAAAATAAGCCTAATGGAGACAGATTTCGACTTATCAAGGGGAAACCTGGTGTCCTGTTTATACTGCATTGACTAGCTGAAGTTCAGTTCATTCCCATGTTTGAGTTTGAACTCCATACATAGTTGTTTTTTAAATTTTTAATTTGAAGTTATAAAGTAAAGCTGTGATTAGCAGAAGAGAACGCACCATATTAAATGTTTTCTTGACTATAGTACACAGAGAACTATAACGTTGAGGAATGCTTTGGAAGCTGCCTTCCTGGCCATGCCCCTTTTCCACGGAAATCAGTAGTAGGCACAGTCCTCAGAAAGTGGAGGTGCTCCGTGCCTGGCAAGTTTGTCCTTCGTGAGCCAATGTCTTGTGCCGGGCCTATGGAGAACCCAGCTGTCTTCTGCTGCACATGCTCCCCTGGGCTCTCCTGCTGTTCTGATAAGTGTGGAGGGCACCGTCTGCCAGGATGTGTGAACCTCATATTCTAGGCGGGTCATGGACTGATTCCAGCAATTGCCCAATGTGATTAAAACAGGTTAGTACTAAACAAGTATGACTGTTGTTGTTAAGAGATCTCCAAGTGCTTTCATTTGTGTTTGTCTTGTTTGATTACCACCCTTGCTTTATGAGCTTGGTATTGTTGCTACCATCCTGGTAAATCTGGGAACCCGAAACTTCCAAGAGAAGCTTTGCAAATAGGACTGTCTCTAGGTGCAAGAGCTATTTTAGGAGTCCGGAACCTCCACCTTCACCCATCCTTGAAGACACTCAAAATTTATGATCTCTCATTAAGATAGACTTCTTGACCTTCCCTGCAAAGTTAGTCCTGGTGTTTATCATCAAGGAGTTCTTCCTCATGTCTGCCTTGAATGCCCTCTGACTTTGAGCATTTTCTTTAAGCATTTTTTCTGTGCTTTTCTTCATTGAAAGTCTTCATTGTCCTGCTGATAATTAGGTTAATAAGAATTAGGAAGACTGCTTTATGATCTTTTCTTAGTTGACAAAGATTCTTAATGATTCTAGTGGCATTTATTTTGCACTTCTTGGTAATGTAGTTCAGAGCTGAAAAGACTTAATCAAGGTAAGCTCTGAGAGGAGGCAGGTGTTTGTGTACAAAGGACCAGTTTGAATGACTGAAGATAAATGATCAAAGAACTGTTATCTTTACCTGTATTCTGCCTGAATTAGAAGGCTATCTCTAATCACAGCTTAATCATTCCAGTGCCTAATGTCACCACAGGTTCTTCTTTTAATTGTTGATTTTCTAATGCCATTACAGAATCTTCTGATAATTTGTGCACAAGTCTTCAAAACAAAGGAAATTAGTGTCACTTCTTAAGAGAGATTCATGAACTACAGTGCCATTAGAACAAGTGTACCAGATACTGAAAATTACTGAGGTAGTCACATTTGTGCATGCCTGTGACCATCTACTTTTTATTTATGGAGCTCATGACTTTTTTAAATGAAAATAATCACCTCAGTCCTCACTAAAAACAGTGATTGTTAAAAATATCAAATTTAAGGTGGCTAGCAGTATGAGACAATAAATACTGAAGAAACTGAATTATGAGTAATATAAAAGTATTGATGTTCATGATTTCCTTGGTTAGAGTCTACATGCTGTTGTCTTTTTTTTTTGAGACAGAGTTTCACTCTGTTGCCTGGTCTAGAGTGCCCATGTCATCAGCCTAGCTCATAGCAACCTCCAACTCCTGAGCTCAAGTTATCCTTCTGCCTCAGTCTCCCAAGTTGCTGGGACTATAGGCGAGCACCACCACACCCAGCTAATTTTTTCTATTTTTCGTAGAGACAGGGTCTCGAACTCCTGAACTCAAGCCGTCTTCCGGCCTCGGCCTCCCAGAGTGCTAGGATTATAGGCATGAGCCACCATGCCCAGCCTAAATGCTGTTTTCCAATTCCTACCAATTCATAGGGGGTGGGTGGTGGGAATGAGGGGCGGTCCCCCCCCCCCCCCCCCCCCCCCCCCGCAAAGGCTCACACAATGTGAGTCTGTTTGGGCTGTTATAGAGTAACAGAGTACCATAAACTGGGTAGCTTGTGAACAACAGAAATTTCTCACAGTTCTTGAAGCTGAGAAGTCCAAATCAAGGCACTGGCAGATTCAGTATCTGGTGAGGTCCTGGTTTATAGATTCAGCCATCTTTTCACTGTAGCTACATGGTAGAAGGGACAAGAGAACTCTCTGGGGACTCTTTTATAAGGCCACTAATCCTATTCAGGAGGGCTCCACCCTCATGATCTAATCACCCCCAGAGGCCTTATCTCTTAAAACTATCACATTGAGGATTAGGTTTCAACTGTATGAATTTGGGAGAGGGGGCACAAACATTCCGTTTATAGTAGAGGGAGATGCTTTCTTAGGATACGTAGATCTTTGACTCTGATTTCTTACATACCTCTTAGAAATTAGGACTGATTTATTTCATCATTTGTGATGCCAAATTATAGTGATTAAGGTAATTATTCACCTAAGATATAAAAATAAATGACTTCTAGGAGACAAAGACAGATAGGATACTGGCAACTTTCACACCCTCGTTTACAAGGGTTATTATTGTCCTTTCTGGGCTAAGCTGAGGCATGAATAAATACTATTGCAGTGGTAGCCACACCCTTGTTGTGTTTTATTTCTTCAGTTACCATCTGTTCTTGCAGCTTTAGCTAAAGCACGGATTCCCAGACTTCCAAAGTGAATCGCTGTACTATGTCTTTGAGAATTGCTCATAGACATGGAAGTTGGTGTCTAAATTTGATTCAGCTACTCACGCCTTTTGGGTGACTTCACTTTGATCCCCCCAAAAATGGCTTAGAGAATGCCAAATAAACATCCTGGAAACTGGTAATGACCTTCTGGAAGATTTTGATAGATTGAAGGTTCACAACAAACATAGGTGAAAGACAATTTTCCAGAAAGCAATTACTGAGGAACCAGGAAGTACGCGATAACTAGGAAGGCAGCGGAAGTAGTTGAGTGCAAATGCATAGAGAGCGGGGAGGAGTGGAGTTCACCAGGGAATGTTTCTTATTTATCAGGTTGGGAGGCGTAGTTGGGATGGACAAAGGAAAGGACAGCATGTGGGAAGGCATGGTGGCAGGAGTAAAGCTATGTGCTAGGGGTGGCAAGTTGACTCTCTCGGTTGGTACCAACAATTCCTCTTAGAGCAGTTAGACATGGTTAATTTTTGCTCTGAATGAGACAGCTACTTTCCCCTATTTCCCAATATGGGTTTTGAATATAGTGACTTGAAGCAAGGACAGTTATCAGTACTATGATATCAGTCTCTAAGGGTCACATTATTTATTAAATAATTTTGCTGTTCAGTCCCTTAAAATTGGCCTTTTTCTAGACTACAAGCCATTGCCTGTTCTTAATGCCTGTTCTTAACTTTGGGTAGAGCTCTTACCCAAATCTGACTTGAAGTAGTGAACTTAAAAGTTATAAAAGACTGGGAGTTAGAAACTGTTTTTTTTTTTCTTTCCTAAACCCATATCGTCTGGAAAACATCTACCTTAGGATCTACTCACATCCTTAACTTTGCCAACTCCTTGATTCCTTTGCAAGGTTTCCAGCTCCCTGCTATTTAAAACAATTCATTATTTAATTTCAAATTTCTCTATTTCCATATAGTTTAAATGACATTCTTTACCTAACCAATATGATAGCTATTTGCCTAACATTTTAGTTGTACCTAAACATTATGGAAAATGTTTTCTTTTATAACTTTGCCTTATTAAAAAGAAAGTCTGACTTTTCAGATCCCTGTTTTCTCTTTTTGTCACAGTTCTTCTGTTTGAAGTGACCAAAGCCAGTTAGGTCCTGGTTTATTGGATGATTTGAAGTGAGATTGTTGAAGACTCAGAGATTTACTTTGTTCTCTCACCACTCGTTACAGTGGAAAAGCAATTCTCATCTTCTCCATTGGGAGAATGACTGAGATGGTTATTTTTATTTTTATATTTTTACCTGTTGTTCTAGTCTGTTTCGTGCTGTTACAACAGAATACCTGAGACTGGGTAATTTATAAAGAACGTCATTTTATTTCTCACAGTTCTGGAGGCTGGGAAGTCCAGGATCGAGGTGCCAGCACCTTGTCTGGTGAGGGCCTTCTTGCTGTGTCCTCACATGGCAGATGATGTAAGGGCAGGCTGGTTAAATGCTGTGTGAAGCCTCTTTTATAAGGGCTTTAATCTCATTCAGGAAGGAGGAAGCCTTATGGCCTAATCACCTCTTAAAGGCTTTGCCTGTTAATACCATCACAATGGCAACACCTGAATTTTGGAGGGGGTGTGTTCAAACCATAGCACCTCCTCCCACCTAGTCTCTGTTGTCCTTTAGGGAATGTGCAGCGGTGCTGACTGACAGATGGATCCTCCAGGTTTCCTTGCCCTCTGGCTTCCAATTGGATTGACCAGTGAGACAAATTCAAGAGAGCTGAGGGTTGGTGGGGAGAGAGCTGCCAGGTGTCATGTCTCTGCTTCGTCCCTGCTTCCCTGCTGCTGTTTTGTCAGTGGCTGTGTCCCACCAAAAAACCACTCTGCCTGGTGGGTCCTCTGTCAGGGCTCCAGCAGCCCGCTTTCCTCTCCTGGTTGTTTCGATCTCTTTCTGCCTGAAGGTCCCTTGTTTGGTGCCCTTCACCCTTCCCACATCTTTGTAAGGAGTCCTTCAATAAAGCCTCATCTTTGGAACTGTAGGAGTTGCTTTTACATAGTACATGTGAGACACCATCGATTAAAAGATGCATCAGCATTTTAATATCAGGAAACAAATAGTAGTATATTAAGTGTACATTTTGATTTCAGATATATTAGCATTTGGAAAAAAACCCACCCATGACTCTTAGAACTAAGGGAAGGAAATCTGTTAGGTTGTTACTGGTTTTTTATTGTATTAATGATACTGTAATAAATATCTTTGTATATAAACTTACCCATATTCTAGAATATGTCTTTAGCATAGATGAGAAACAAGGATGTTTTTTGAGGCTTGTCTCTTTTTGCCACATTGTTTTCTAAAAGGGCTGAACATATTTTTAGAGTGCCACCTGCAGCTGCTTAGCTCTTGTTCCCACCGCACCCATGGTAGCATTGTGTGTTGACTTTTCCAAAAATCTTCCCTAATTTGATAGGTCAAAGAGATTCTTTTAATTTGGCAGTAGAAGTGAACATTTTCTATTTTATTAACAGATTGGATTTTTTTTTTACACTTTAAAAAATCTCCTTCTCCTATTTATTTATTTATTGAGTCTTACTGTTTTTTTATGCGTAAGCCCTTTATGTAATAGGTCAGAGGTTAGCTAAGTTTTTCTGTAGAGGGCCAGGGAGTAAATACTCAGGCTTTGATGGCCACACAGCTTCTGTTGCAACTACTCAAACCTGCCATTATAGGGAGAAATCAGCTTTAAAAGTAGGCAAATGAATGCGTGTGACTGTGCTCCACTATGGACACTGAAATGTGAATTTCATATAGCTTTTATATGTTTAGGAATATTATTCCTCTTTTTAAAAAACCATTTAAAAATGTAAAAACTATTAGCTCATGGGCTGTACAAAAACAGGCAGTGGGCTGGATTTTGCTGGTAGGCCATAGTTTTCTAACTCCTGTAATAGATGATAACTCATTTAATTTGTTTTTTTCCCCCCACTTCGGTGTTTGAATTGTTTTTTTAAATTTTAGATCTACAGAGGTTTTCAATTTTTTACATGATCAAATTTTACATTTCTGGTCTTTTTTTGTCATGATTTTGAAAGCTAGATTGTCCTTACTCTAACGATTGGATCCCAAAATACACAATTTAGTTTCAGCTTTAGCGACATATTTTTAAAGGAACTTTTTATTTATATGGAATTTATTTTGGTAGGTAGTGTGATTTGGATGTCTAAATTTAATTTTTATAGCAAACCAATTGTGGATCATTTTTGAATACTCGGTGTGGGGTTTAGCAACTGTGCCTTGGGTGCCTTCGATCTGAGCCTTACACCGTAATTCCCCACTTTTCATTTATGTGCCAGAAGTAATGGCACCGACCTAACGTAAGTTCCACTGAGTTCTTCTGTCTCATCTGTTCCTATTGGGCTGGCATTTACAGGACAGTCAGTTGGAATTCCTGTAGGCATAGTAGATACACGTGGAAATAGTTGTTCTCTGAAAAAGCTTGTTTATGTGGATATATATATATATATATATAGTTGTTGTTTGTTTGTATTTATTTAAGACAGGTTCTCTCTGTGTCACCTGGGCCTAGAGTGCAGTGGTGTCATCACAGCTCATTGCAATCTCAAACCTCTGGGCTAAGCGATCCTCCTGCCTCAGTCTCCTGAGTACTTGGGGCTACAGGCATGCGCCACCATGCCCGTCTAATTTTTCTATTTTCTGTAGAGGCAGGGTTTCACTATTGCCACCTTGCCAACCACTATAGATATATACTGTTTAATGAAGGATGACAACCCAACCTCCCATACTAAGAAATAAATATGCAGTTAATAGTTTATATTATACAACATTAACTGTTGGTTTTTTGCCTTTGGAAAATATTATACTCATGTTTGTAAGTAAAATACTCATTTATTTATCATAGGTTACTCTGTAAGGTTGGGCAAGAATTGTATGTATTTTGTTTAGTCTTATAGGTGTGCTGAAGCGACCAGTTGAGGGCTGAGCATGGTGGCTCATGCCTGTAATCCTAGTACTCTGGGAGGCCAAGGAGGGAGGATTGCTTGAGCTCAGGATTTCGAGACCAGCCTGAGCAAGAGTGAGACCCTGTCTCTACCAAACATAGAAAAATTGGCCAGTAGTTGTGGTGCACACCTGTAGTTTCAGCGACTCGGGAGGCTGAGGCAGGAGGATCACTTGAACCCAGGAGTTTGGGGTTGCAGTGAGCTATGATGATGCCACTGCGTTCTACCCAGGTCAACAGAATAAGACTCTATCTCCAAAAAAAAAAAAAAAAATTGCAGATAAGCAAAAACCTGTTTTACTGAAAATTACAAAACTATATTTGCAGGAATGGCTTTCTTGTCCCTGAGCCTTAAAAAGTTATCTGCTCCCAGTTTAGTTGACTACAAAGAATAGATAACACACTTTTATTGTATGTTCTGACAGCACCAGAGGTTATTTCTGGTGAACCAAAATGTTGTTTAGAGTATCAAGGATGGATTTGCCTTAACCTAATTTTCCCCAAACCTGTAATTTAAAAAAGTCTATTAAAAATTTCTTTCTGAATTCCTTGGTTCACAATAGAAAGTCCTGCTGCAGAAGCCTCGCTCTGGTAGGCCTGTGGGTGCAGTGAGTGTTCTTTCAGATTCGGGAATGTCTGTATGTTCAACTGGGTTGCCATGGTGCCATGCGACATGAGGTGGCAAACCCCACACAAGAGTTAAAGCGATGAGCAGTGCTTGGGATACAGATTACAGAATGTACAACTTGCCAACAAATTCTAGGCAAGAGGTAGAACTAAATGTCTTAATCCAAAGAGGAAAAACTCTGTTCCAAGGGGCGTTGGGTTTAAATGAGACTCACTGCTTGATTGTGCCCCAGATGGGCTGTTAGCTTTCTTAGGAAACTTGTTCCAATTTTGTGTCTCCACTCTGGTCCTCAACTACCATTTCGATGGCTTCCTTAAAATGAAAAGCTAAATTAGGTGTGATATTTTGATTTGAAATGTGAGGCCTTTGTTTTTGTTTAGCTAGACTACAATGATATACTTAGAATTTTTGTTCAACTTCCCCACCCAATATGGATTTGGAGAAAAATAGGAATGAGTAAAAAATCAACAGGCTCACACAAAATAAGAGGACAATGTGGAAATCTCCTTGAATTCCTTTTTGTAAGCCAAATTTATTTTTATAAGCCTTTCACGGGAGACAGTTTGTTCTTTGGATAATTGGCCCAGGCTTTGTCCTCTTTTTTTTCAAATGTGCTTCAACCAAACACCCAACTGTGAGATGAACAGGATAAATGAAGTTGAAAAGAAAGAAAAAAAAATTTTTTTTCTTAATGCGGAGGCAAAGCAGTCATGTGGAATCTTTTCTTTTTTTAAAAAATAATTTTTAAGAGCTGCTGTCTTTCGACAGAAAGCTCTTGCATAAGCATATTTGTCACTATCGAGAGTGAATGGGATTGTGAAGTCTTTAATGTGGCTCTGTAAATGTAAGCCTTGTTGTTTAATCATGGCGTTTCTGCAAAAATGAACTACTGCGCCCACGTCTCTCCCCCTCTCTCCTTTCCTTTAGCGTCTTAGATCTAAACTGAGCATTTGAACAGCCGTTGCTAAGTGTTTCCACATTGGAAAACTAGAAGAACTTGGCTGGATATAATTCTGATTTTCATGGGAGGGAATTATTTTTCCCTTTTCTGCTTTAGAAATCATATACTTGCTATTTGGGCCGAACTGACTTGAAAAGTCAAGCAGGAATGAGTCTAGCTACTAAATTTAGAGCACTGATTCATAATTTCTTGATCTAATACAGTGGGCAGTATTGTCACTGATCAGTTCATTTTTTCAATGCTTGCCAAACCTGGAATGAAATCCGAGGCTGCTGCTGCCTGCCCCTCTGTGGCTCTGATGATTCATTTCTGCTCATCCTCTCGTTTCTGAAGACAGCACGTATCCAGACGGCGTGCAGGTCCTGGCATAGGCATTTCAGGGCAGATTTCCATGCCTTTGGGGGTGCTTCTGAATTCAGATGTCGTCGTCTTTCTTTCTTTCCCAATTAACAAGTATGTTTTTATTTAAGTTAGGCTTTAATCTCTTGCCTCATTGACATTTTCTAGGCCCCTCTTCAAGGGAGATTGAAAATAACTGGGAAATTGCTTTTTGTGTAGATGTTCTTTTGTCTTAAATTCATGCTTATGTGACATTTCCACTTGCCATTTAGAGTAATGGTTATTCAAAGAGCATTGCCTGAATTGGATCATTTAAAAAAAAAACTTGTGGCCCCTCTCTTCGTAAGCTCCCCACCCCGTCATTATTTTTGAAGCTTTCCAAATGCCTGTCTTGCTTAAGGCATCCGAAGACCATGGAGGTGGCATGCACTTGGCATGTCGCTCACTATTCCATGAATTTGTAGACTAAATATATTATTCTTTCTGTGGCTCATCCAGTAGATGCTGTCATCCTTTAAAATTGCAATTAGTGCTATTGTAAAATTGGCAGATGTAAAAGGATATATTAAGGTTATATATTAATACATTTTGGATTTAACATTGCTTTACATAGGATGTTAGGGTTGACCGAATGTTGCTTCACCTGGGATATGCAGGAAGGAAAATTGGGAAGAAAGCTTTTTGTTCATTAATAAATGGAAGAACTTTGATTCGAACTATTTAAAAAATCATAAGCACAGATGGCTCACCTGGGTAATTTGCAAGGAAACCAGATGGGCAGAATGTAGGGGGGAGACTCAGTGAAATTATCTGGATAATCCAGCTCCTTTCCCTTTAACTGTCTGAGACATTTAGGAAAAATGGGGGTTTTGGATGCTAGAATTACCTGCTGGAATTGTTCACGTACTTTCCAGGAAAAAAAAAAAAATCAAAAGTGGAGAAATTAAATTTTCTAGTATGATTTTAAGAAAATAAACAAATTGAGACATGCTGGGGAAAGTGATAGAGCATGGCAGGCTGTGAACCTCAGGTAGTTTCCTGGCCAAGACATGTGGCTTGTAGTTTCCTCTTCGTTTTCCTCCCCTCCTTTACTTTTCTCCTTGTCTTCCTTCTGTCGGTCCTTCTATCCATTAGGGTTGGGTCTTTCAGGAAAGGTGCAATAGTACTAAATCTATAAACTTCTAATTTCTTTGTCATCCTTCCCTATGAGGCAGCAATGATTTAAAAAAAAAAAAAAAAGCCTCAGGGCATTGTTCTCTGGCCTGTGAACCTGCTGAGGGGGAGCCTGGAATTTATTCACTGCTGTCTCTCCCAGGCTATCTCCATGTCTACCCTGGGAATAAGGAAAACTCTGTGTTCTAGAGGCAGTGGGCTGAGTGGAAAGAGCATGCATGGGATTTGTTATATAACGAGTTATATGACTTGAGGCAAAATGCTGAATTCCTCTGATCCTCATCTGTAAAACAGGAATACTATCTAGTTTGAAGAGAGGTGAGAATTACAAATTTTCCTATGTAATAAAGTGCTCTTTATACCTTGCTTGGTACACATGGTAGGTCCTCAAGAAGTGCTGGTTTCTTTCCTGCTAGGCCCCTAATAATTTTGGATGACTGAATTAACATTCAACTAATTTTTTTAAAGCAATTAATAGGTAGGACTTTTCTAAGTCTTAAGGGGGATAAAATATGAATGATATGCATTCAAGTGCATGTTTAATCTAGTTCAATCCAAGTGCACATTGAATCTAGTTTAATCTTCTCTACATAGCTGTGAGATATGCATCACTATTCTCCCTAGTTTATAGATGAAGAAACAGTACAGAGGATTAATTTATCTGAGGTCACACAGCTAGTAAGTGGTGGAGTTGATGAGGCAAAAAGAGAGAAACTGATGAATGTAATACAAGGCAGAATGTGGTACTTATTTTGAAAAAGAGTGTGAATGTGACCTGATGATTTAGAAGAGAAAGCAGCTGGGTTTTGGGTGGGAACATTAGGACAGGCTTCAGGGGGAAGGTGTCATTTAAGCTGGGTATAGAAGGAATGGGTGTGTTGTGGAGACGCAGAGATGGGAGCCAAAGAGAGAAGGATGTGATGGCCACAGAGGTAGGACAGCTCGGGGTGGTGCCTAGGAGCAGCAAGCTCTCAGCTGACTCCAGGAAGAACACTTGGTGTGTGACAACCAATGCCAGAAGCAGCACCTGGGTGTGGAGCTAGGGCTGGGATCCCAGACGTGAGGTGGGCTGTGGGCATGAGACTTCCCCTGCCCAAGGCTGAATAGGAACAGAGGCGTGAACGCCTGGTGACTACTCCAAGGAAAAGTTATGGATCTGAAGGGGAGAGGCGTGGAAGGTAGCAACATGGGACATGAGTGATGTTTGAAACAGTGATTGAAAGGGGCGCCTAGAGAACTCTGAGCCATGGATGAGCCACTGTGTCTTTTTGATAGATACGGTCACTCTGGACATGGACAGGGAACAGCTTATTAACTGTTCTCTTTGTAGTATTGAAAGGCAGTAGGAGACAGAAGGCTGGAGGTGGGAGTGCTGGACACGTGGAACCTAACTGCCAGCATCTAGTTGGGACTAGAAGGATTTGAATAGGCTGTTGAAAAGGTTTTTTTAGGGGGTGGTGGTGGAGTAATGATATAATGGGGTTATGCTTGAGGAAGATTGATGTGGCATTTGTGTGGGAGATGGATTAGGTCATTTAGACTTTTTTAGGGAGGGCATATTGGGGCTTTTATACCAGGAGGTGGAATTCATAAAGCTTTGTGATTGATTTGATTTGGAGGGTGGGAAATGAAGGAGGAGTTAAAAATGACCTTAATGTCTTTAGTAATGTGTTTGTTCATGTATAAGCCAGTTGCATGAGTTCTCTATGTGGCAGGCAGAGTGCTGGGTACTGGATACAGTGTGCTGAGCAAGAGAGTGAAGGGTGGCTCTCTGAGGTTTTTGAACTTGGGTCATGGGGAGAGGGGTGTGGCATTTACTGAAACAGGGCAGGCAGTGGAGGAGTTGACTTGGAAACCCTGATGATGTGCTTTGTTTTGATGAGTTCGAGGTTGATCATGGCAAGTAATCAATTATAAGATTAGACATCTTGGACAGAGGTTGGAGATGGCAACGGATGGAAAGTGGATCAGAAAACAGGAATAGTCTTGTAGAGATTGAAGGGAAGAAGGCAGAAGGCTTTGTGAGCAAAGCTTACATTTTAGGGGGCAGAAGGAAGATGCTACAAAGAGGATGGAGGAGGAATCACTGTAACATACCTACTTGTTTTCTTATGCAGTTTTCAAGTTTACTGTGTGGCTTTAGAACAGGATTTCTTAACCTTAGCACTATTTTGGCTTTTTGGGCCACATAACTGTTATGTTGTAGGGAGCTGCCTGTACATTGTAAGATGTGTTTTTTTCTTTTTTTAAATTTCAGCATATTACGGGGGTACAAATGTTTAGGTTACGTATATTGCCTTTGCCCCACTTGAGTCAGAGCTTCAAGCGTGTCCATCTCCCGGACAGTGCACACTGCACCCATTAGGTGTGAATGTACCCGTCCCCTGTTCCCCCAAACCACCTGCCCGACCCCCGATGAATGTTACTACTGTATGTGCACATCGTAGGATGTTGAGTAGCACCCTTTGTCTCTAACCACTGGATGCCAGTGGGTAGCATCGAGTGCCACACTTTCCTCCTTTGTTGTGACAACCACACATGTCTGTAGATATTCCTGAATATGGCTGGTGGGTTGGGGAGATCACCCATAGTTGAGAACCACTGCTTTAGGGTTATGATTTTGTAATTTTCATTTTTCTCCCATGTACATCCTGCCCAAACCACAGCCAGGGAGGAATTATGAGGCAGACAATGCCAACAAAAGGGTTGAACCTTTATTTGGCTGCAAGCATTTTGTGACTCAGTTTTCAATAAAGTTACCCATAGGAAGCTGTTGGGAATTTTACTGTAAAACAGTTTCCTGTCCAAGGGAAGGTGTGGACTTGCAAGACTGTTTCATTTCGCTCTCAACAGGCCCGGACCTGTGAGGTGACTGCATCTATGGATGTTGGTGTGGGGTGGAGTGAGGGGAACTTCAGCTCTGGAAGTTTGGGGAATTTATCAGTTTCAAAACATGTTTTATTGAAGTCCTTATGTGGTTCTTCAGTACTTCTAGGAGAAGCCATTAATTTAAATGTGTCATAGCAAAGCAAATAGATAATATGTCCTAATAAAGTTCTCTAAAAGTTCACATTGAACATCTCCCATCACCCAAATGAATTGATGATAGAGACAAACACAGTTCTAGTGGTTTCTGGGTACCTAGCACACTACCTTTTCACCTTGTAGATGCTCCTGAGTTATTTGAGTTGAATTGGCTGTCAGTTATGCTCGAGGAATTCTTTCTTTTTGATCTTGAAAGGGGAAGAAGTGCTTGGAGGCAAAAAGCTTTTGCTTAAATCTGTGTAAGATATCAAAGGAAAAGTTCGTGACCATGTCAGTGGCGTTCACAGTTTCGTTTGAAACCTTTAAGATTGGCCATGGATTTGGGTGTGCTTGTTAGGTAAGCAGAGGGGAGGTGTTGATTCAGGTTAGGGCTTTCCTTCCTTCTGAGTTCTCCAGGTGCTCCTCTCTTGCCTTTGAGCCTCAAGTTTATGTCTGTCTTTCTTTTTCTTTTTTTTTTCCTTTGAGACAGGGTCTAACTCTGTTGCCCAGGCTAGAGTGCAGTGGCGTCATTGTAGCACACTACAACCTCAAACTCCTGCCTCAGCCTACCGAGTAGCTAGGACTATGCGCATGCCACTGCACCTGACTAATTTTTCTATTTTTAGTAGAGTCCGGGGCTTCACTCTTGCTGAGGGTTGTCTCGAACTCCTGAGCTCAAGCGATCCTCTCGCCTCAGCCTCCCAAAGTGCCAGGATTACAGGTGTGAGCCACCGCGCCTGGCCCCTCAAGTTCATTTCTGACAGGTGCTTGATGAAGTGGTTATTGTAATCAGTTTGGTCTAATATGCTATTCATAAGACTTGAGAAACTGACCAAAAAGAGAGAGGCAAAGGAAAGGTAGAACTATTTGTAAGTAGTTTCAGATGTATGTAATCTTTTAAAAGCCCATAAATGCTTAAAAGTTGTTCTCATTTATAAATAGTGGTGAAACAAAAGCAAAGATGTGAACGAGCGTGCTCTAAGTCAGAGGGCAGGGTGCAGGTGAGTCCACATGAAACATCTTTCCTTAGTAGGCCCCGCAGAGTCCCTTAATTCCAGATGGGGTTTTTCTGGGAGCAGGCTCTTGTGTCCTTTGTCTCTTTGAAAAGAGCAGAAAGTGCCGAAGGGATCTCTGGCCACTGAATAAAATCTGGACAACCCTCTGAGTGTGGTCCAGCTCTTAATGGGAGCAAACTGAGACCTCAGTGAGCTCCGCCTTCAGGAGCTCGGGTGATGGTTAGTAGTCGACAAAGACAGGACAATCAGGGCTAGACAGGCCCGAGGACAGTTGCTGCCAGAGTGACTTTGGCCAGGTAAACTCATCTTTCCTTAGTATACAGCTCTCTCATTCCCTCTTCTTTGACTCTTTTTTTTTTTTAATGAACATTTTATACTAGAGCAGTTTTAGATTTATAGAAAAATCAAGAAGATAGGGCAGAGAGTTCCCACATACCCTGCATTCAGTTTCCCCCATCCCTGTTACTAACATCTGATATTAGAATGGTTCGTTTGTCACAATTAGCTAAGACAGACACATTATTAACTAAAATTTGAACTTTGCTCACATTTCCTCAATGTATACTCAATCCCCTTTTTCTGTTGGGGATCCCATCCAGGATGCCATGTTACATTTAGTTGTTATGTATCCTCAGGCTGTTTTTGGTCGTGACAATTTCTGACTTTCTTTGTTTTTGATAACCTTGACCATTTTGAGGAGTACTGGTCAGGTATTTTGCAGAATGCCTGTCAGTTGAGATTTATTGTATTTCTCTGGTGATTAGATTAGACTTTCTCTGGTGAATGGGTTTTGAGGGGGAAGACTACAGAGGTAAAGTGGTATTTTCATCACATTGTGTCCAGAGTACCACGTGGCTTATCACTCGATGTTGACCTTGGTCACTTAGGGTAGTATTTGCTGGTTTTCTCCACTGTAAACTGTAAAAACACAAAACAAAACTGTTAAAACAACAAAGACCCCAAACAGCCCCTCCCCCCATCCCCTGCATACTGTCCTCTTTGGAAGGAAGTCACTACACAGCCCACACTTAAGGGATGGGGAGTTATGCTCAACCCCTTGAATGGAGGATCTGCATGAATTATTTGGAATTCCTCTGCATGGGAGATTTGTCTCCTCTCCGTATTCATTTACTTATTCAGGCATTGTATCAATGTGGACTCATGGATGTTTATTTTATACTTTGGTTATTATCGCTTCTCGGCCTTTTGGCTAAAATCAAGTGTAGTATATTTTGGTTACAATATAATACTACTTTATTCTGTTCAGATCTTTCCAGCTGTGGCCATGGAAAGCTCTTCACATAGCTTCTGTGCCCCTTTTTGCCATACTGGCATCAATGGGTTTTTTTTTTTTTTTAAGTACTTCTTTTCCCTTTCTGCACTACAGAATACCTCTTTGACTTTTTATGTGCCTTTGGAATGCCTGCCGCCCAGTGTAGAGTAGTGATGTGGCACATGCTTGGTGTCCTGAAAGCTAAGGTTTTGATCTCTCAGCTCAGCTGACTAATTCACCTCACCTTGGTGACCCTGTTGTCTTTAAAATGAGTATACTCCAACTATACTCCAAGTATACTACAAGTCTTCAGTAAACAATAGATGTAGAAGGGCTTTGCACATACTTGTTATCAATCTATGCACCTGCTTTTTGACATTGAAGCACATCTTCAGACTTCCATCTCTGGGTCTCCCACAGCCCCAGTATATGTTTATTTAATGAACTAGTGTATACCCAGTGAATGCAGCTTTCTCTACTGCTTTTCACCAGTTGTCTGTCCAATTTAATGTGTATCAGGCTTTTCCTTTCCTACATAAACATTTTGTTTTTTGGTTACCTTGGATCCCCTCACATCCCATAGCATAAGAGTGGCTCTCCCATATCTGCTCACTGAGAAGCAAGTAATGGAGGAAGAGGACACCAAACTGAATTTAAATAGGAAAACAATGAGGGAATATACATAAGCTTTGAGGATAGTGTCATTTCCTCATTCTTCCTACTACCTCAACCCTTGAAATTACTTGCAAAGGAGTGTTTCTATCATTAGATTGCCAGTGATAGATGAATGAGTGAATACATGTTTTGAATGACATGAAATTCTGATTTAGGTAAGGGATTCAGAAGAATTATCTTTAGGCTAAGTTGTCTGCACTGGGCTCTCCAGCAGAGTCCTAAACAAACATGTGGTGGTGGCGGCGGCATTAAACACAGCAAAGGGGGACCACTTACTCAAGGCAGCTTGGGGATGGCTCCCAGGACTGACAGTCACTCATGTTTGGTTCAGAATAAACCTCTTTAAATTAAAAACAAACAAACAAACAAAAAAAACACACAGCAAAGGCAGAATGGAACCGTACTTACATCATTTGATCCAGTGGGGAGTGAGGAAGAAGGGTTAGGCTGCTGTCAGCCACTGTCCTATAGCAGGTACAGGAATGGAATGTATATATTTTTTTGAGAGGAGGAGGACAAGTTGGGCATATGTGACATTTTTTAACCTATGTTCTAAAAATAGCATAGGATGGAGAAAATTGCATGTTGATGTTTCTCTGATGTTGGATTTCAGCATGGCAAGACAAGCAGGGCCCTCCACGTGACAGGCCCAGTGCTGGGTACTGTGGGCTGTTGCTCATCCTCTTCCTCCTACAGATTAAAAAACTGTCAGGGGTTCTTACTGGTCTTTGTTAATTCCAGCCCCTGAAAAAAATGGTTGGCAAAGGCACATTTGTATTCTGTCATGTTGGGGGAGGAAGGATGCGTACTTGTGAACAGATGTTGAGGCAGTAAATTGTTGGTGGTCTTATCAGTATTGGGAAGTTGTTTTGTCCACAGCATCTAGCTGCTTGTATGGACTCTGGGGTTCTAGAAATAAGTTCTTTTACTTCTTTTGCTAAAATGAGGCTGGGTATTACCATGACATTTCATGAAAAGCTGGATTAGGAAGGCCTTAGAAACAAGGATCTTTCTGACATTCAGCTCATCTTCCTGTCTAGTCTTTTCCAGAACAAATTTTTCTTCTCTCCTCTCTAGGAAGCTGATCTGGTGCCTGTCCTCGAACTGACCAGTACCTAGAATGTCAACAGACTGACTCATGTCCCCAACATCCTGTCCTTGTTCTAGAGAAAGGGAACTGTTTGCTTTTGGAAAACACAGAGCTTACCTCTGTGGAAAAACACCAAAGCAGGCATTGCTTCAACACACTCTTCCTTAAATCATGTCTTGTGATTTTTTTTTCTTGTGACTTTTAAAAATGAAAGTGGTGGTTTTCCTGTGTCTACTGTGCATGCCAATGATTGAGAATTAGAGAGCTTTAGATATTAGAAAGGACCTTGGAGACCAACTGGTCCAGCTCTTTTTTATGGTCTAGAAACACAGGCTAAGTGGAAGTAAAGTGGTTTGAGAATCAGAAACTAGTTAGTGACAATCAAGCGTAATTAATATCTGGGTCTCCTGATTCCTGGTTCTACGTCTTTGACTTTATGGTTTATGTAGGATTTTGAATGTTTCCTTTGGCTGCCTCATTAGAAGTTCTATGTAGAATGATTTCAATATTGGATATTTACAACTACCTATAACATAGTAAAATCTTTAAGAATGCACGATGTATATTTGAGTATATTCAGAAGCTAAGAGGAGGTGGAGTAAGAATGCTGATTTTCAGGACATTCTTTCACAATTTAGTTGTAAGATAGATTTTGGGCAAGTCTTGTCTCTTGGGACTTTACTCAGAAAGCGGGCTGGATTAGACTAGTATTTTTTTTTGCTTTAGGTTCTGAAAGTTTATGATTTCCTATTTCTATGAAGGTACGTTGCACGTTTTCCCCACGGTGATACAGAATGTCTGCAATGTAGGTAAATCCTTATCCTTTGATTCCAAAATTACAGAACATGAGTTTCAGGTTATTTACACTGATGTTATTTTTCTTGTCAAAGAGGGAACTATCTTAGTTCCCGATGTTATCTACTGTGTTGATTCTGAGTGAGGAGGGATGTAGGGTCAGCTTGCTCATGGGTAAACATTAGCTCTCTGATAGGTTAGAATTGGTGTTAACAGCAGGGAAAGCAACCATAGGAAGAGAGGGAAAGAGACTGGTGTGTGGACGGTGTGGCCCATCATTGTCTTATGGGTTTCCCCATTGGGTGTCTTCAGTGTGTGCTTGAAAATATGAGGCCAGCACTTTAAAGTTGGTAGTCTCAATACCTTCCACAACCCATGCTTTCTCTTCTTAAGACTGGTTTTCATGATGGTAGTGTTAGGTAGATAGTGAGGGATTCGGGGTCTCCTAGGGACGAAAGTAGGTGCTGTTGCCCCTATCTCGGTCCTGCCCAACCCTGATTCTCCATACCTGGGAGAGGAGGGAATACCCTATGAATCTGCCAATCAGAACTTGGCGGGCCAGCTGCAAAAGAATGCAGAGGACTCTGTAGCCCACAGGCCAAGCCACATGGGTACCATAAAGTCTGGAAAGTGACCTAGAACCCATATGTGCAGTTAAGGCTCAGGTCATGTGACTCTCAACTGTCCAATCAAAGTGGTTCCATGGTGACCTCTGAACCGTGAGTGAGGTCCCTATCCAGGCACTATAAAATAAGATGCAGACCATAGCCAAGCTCTCTCTCTCTCTCTCTCTCTCTCGCTCTTTGCCCTGCCTTTTGACAAACCTGGGTCTGGTCATCAATGGCGTATATACCATGCTCTATAAACCTATATCTTGCTCTTGCCCTATAATCCTATCTTTCTCTCCTCAATAAATCTCATTTTCATGCTTGCTTAACTTTGGCACGTCTGGTCATTTTTTGGTCACGAACGCTCCAAGAACCGACAGTTTTAGACTAAAACCTAACAACAGTACACCTTTTGGCAAATTGTGTTTGTTTGAATGGTAGTATAATTTTTATCTACATTTTTGTCAGACTTGAATCATTGTTTTTGCCATTATCATCTCTATTTTACAGGTGAGAAAATCGAGTCTGAGAGAACTTAGGTTACTTGCCCCAAATTGTATGGTTGGCGTTGGGATCTCAAACCCAAGTCTTTCTGACTTTAGTTTGTACTCTTACTTAACCTTATGACCTTCCAGGCACTGTGTACTGCCCAACTATGAGATGTTTTATTTACATTTTGTTCTTACTGATTTGGAAGTTCACTGTTTTCTTTTTTTTCCCACATTACTCCCTGGTGCCTGGCATAGGACCATAACAGAAACATTTGAATAAATGATTTAAAGGTAGTGAATGTGATAAACGGCGGTGGGAGGGGTGGGGGGAGAGGCTTCTGAGTTACTCTACTTATCCACCCCTGTTTTGTCAATTTGTAAACGTGAGGGAAAATCAGTTTCTTCACCTGGAAAAGCAAAATACTATGTCCTGGCACTGAGCTGCTAAGACCATTAGAAATAGAGCACATCAAAACTCTTCACTTAGTGCTTAGCGCATAAAAGGTAACTAATGAGTGGTTGCCATTATATTTATGTTGACGTGAAATTAACATCAGAAAGAAATCTAAAATGTTCCTTTCACTTTCTGTTTTTCTCCCCTTTGGGTAGAGTGTGTCATTTCCCCTAAATGCCTGCCCCCCGTCAGGGAATTCTGGGGAATAGGGTGCACATGACAGTGATGGAATATGAGGATGTGATATTATCAGATGCCATTTTTTTTCATTTCCTTTTTCGCTTTTTTACTCATTCAGGAGAAACTCATCCAGCCCCAGGCGCTGCGGGGTGTCAGCTTCTGCCTTTGTGCTGACTCCTGGCAGCGCCTCCCTCCCGGCAGTTGGATGGAGCTCACATGGCATTCATCTCTTCGAGCCTGCTTTCTCCTGCTCACATTTCTCGGTTCACTGGAAAAGTCCCCAAATCTTTTTGTCTGCTGAATCGTGGCCCAGTTGCCAGAGTGGCTGGTGCATTAAACGGAGAGGAACCTATGTTTCTTCCCTGTGTTTTTTAAGCTTGTTAACGTTTTAATTTTCATCTCCCACATTGAATCTGTAGGCTCCTGCTGCTGTGCCAACCCTTTCTTTCCCGTGTTCATGACCCAATGAGAGTCCGTTTTTCAGGGGCTGGGTTAGGCTCCTTCCTTCTTCCCTTCATCTTCATTAGGAACCTCTTTATGGTCCCCTTTTTTTCATCTTCCTGGGAGAAATGGATTTCTAGGCAGTGCAAATTTATCACAGTGGTGTCTAATAAAAAACAATCAATCACCAGTGCAGTAGCTAGTGTCACTCCCAATAAGAATAAGGTACATATTTAAAAATTACTTCACACAGAGCCTTGGATTCTGCCTGTATGATAATCGACAGATGTATTGAATAGTTGTGATAAGTTATAATATGTAGCCCTTAGATCTTTTTATCTTCAAAAAACTTAAAAAAAAATACTTTTAAACAGAGTGATTCTACCTTGTATCATTTATCATAGCTTAACATTCTCCTCCATGTCTTTGTATTATGTCTCCTAGGATGGGTAAGTTTTGCCAATTGGTTTATAAAACATTTATAAATTTAAAGCCTCTGGGGAGTAAGAATTGAAATGACAATATGTGGAGCTTCAGATTTGCTGGCAGACTACTGGCTTAGCATTTTTTTGTTTGTTTTTCCCAAACTATAGACAACTCTAATAAACAGATTAAATGAAATTCAGGAATTGAGTTGTTTTTGTGAATTATTTTCCTTCCTTGAAATACAGGTACTCCTTGACTTACAATGGGGCTGTGTCCTGATAAACCCTTGTAAGTTGAAAATATCATTAAGTCAAAAAGCATTTAATATACCTAACTTACCTAACATCATAGCTTAGCCCTTAAACTTGCTCAGAACGCTTAGATTAGCCTACGGTTGGGCATATTTATCTAGCACAAAGTCTATTTTGTGATAAAAGTGTTGAGTATCCTACATAATTTATTGAATACTGAAAGTGAAAAGCAGAATGATTGTATGGGTACTTGAAGTATGGTTTCTGCTCAATGCATATCATTTTTGCACCATAGTAAAGTTGAAAAATCTTAAGTCAAGGGGCCATCTGTAGTTAGTTCTGAAGTCAATCCTTAGCAGATGCTTAAAAACAACAAACACTTAGAAATTGACTGGTTAAGAGGGCAGAAAAATTTGCAGTTGGCTTTATAAATTTCTTCTCAAGCTTTTAAAGTCTTGAGTCAAGAACCTTCAATAGAGTGCTCGCAGGTGTATCTTTTCCTTCCTCACCCCTTGTATAACAAGACACTAAGGTGCTCCAAGGCGGTGGATGGAGGTATTACAATTCCAAATAATTAGCTGGGCTCTACCCCAATCTGACTGCCATGTGCAAAGCTTAAAAAAAACTTCAGTCTCTGGAGGATTAGGAGGATGGCAATTGGCAAAATCACCTTTGGTATAAAGGTGAGAAGATACTACCCATTAATTCTTTATATGTGGCAGTGTTTTTGGGGTGAGGATGTAGAGAAAGGAAATAAAATCATGACCCCTGCCCTGGGTTAAACTATAGTGTGAGAGCCTTTTTTTTAGAAGTTTAAAAGAAGTTAGGACCAGGGATTGTTTCCCCGACTGTGAGGAAGTTAAGGAATAGGAGTGTAACTGAGGCCATGGGAGAGGCTGTGAGTGAGCGTTTCGCGGTGTGTGGGAATGTTTCCTATTTGATGTGGAATATGACTGAGAGTTATATTAAATGAAGTTGCCATCAACATGGCTGCTAATGGTGACTCTGGGGACCAGAGGACATGGCATCATTGTCCAATTATGTGATAATTGGACCCTGATTAATGACAGCGATGTTGATGATACTGATGCTTTGTCAAGGACGTTGTACCTGTTTTCCCCCGTTTAATCCTCACAATGACCATTTTCACATGGTAGTTTAGAGTAGATAACTTGCCTAGGGTCATATTGCTTAGGGGTGCAGCTGGGCTTTGAAACCATGATGCAATACTGCACCTCCTAGATTAAGTCAGGGTTATCAAAATAAAGAAAAATTGAACCACAGATTTATTTCAGAGGCAGAAACCACAATAGCTTAGTCATAGGCTAAGTGTGTGAACTTGAGGCAAAATGAGTAGGAAAAAAGTGATTTTAAAATTACAGTTCTGGAGAAGAAGGTGGGGAATAACAAGAATAAACAATAA
Organism: Cheirogaleus major; assembly: GCA_963574435.1. Classification (NCBI taxonomy): domain Eukaryota; kingdom Metazoa; phylum Chordata; class Mammalia; order Primates; family Cheirogaleidae; genus Cheirogaleus; species Cheirogaleus major. The sequence goes on along the minus strand of CAUYPO010023639.1, from coordinate 3,152 downwards.
AGCTCTGTCTCAGTGGAGTTTATGGACTCCTCTTCCTACATGACAGCCAGTAGCCTTTAATCAATGTTGATTTTTATCTTTTGGCCTTCGGAAAACAGCTTGTCACTCCAAACGCTTGCTGTTGATGTGGAACTCAGGTTGTGAGCACGATGCTTTTGTGCCAAGTTCCGGTGACATGAACGTTGACTCTAGCAGCGGACCAGCACCCACTCCCAGTAGAGCTCACATTCACATCACACCATCACGTGTCCTCTCATTTAGCCAATGCAATGGTTGGTGTCTCATCCCAGCAGTACAGTGACAGTCATCGATTGACAAGACCCTTTCTGGGAAAGACTACATCTATTCTGATTTCTCCAGATCATTGAGAACCAGGAGAAATCAGCGTGTGGTCAGAGTTCATGCTGAGTGAACATAGTAGTGTTCTGAAAGTGATTGTGCTAAGGCCCCAGGATTCTCAGACCTGACTGAGCTACATGTAGCTTGTAGAACACACCTTATCTTGTAACAGAGGTTGCAACATACTGGGCTAACGGCTGACCTCTAGCTTCTGTTTATTGCTTGCTTGTTTGCAAATCACAGCATACTGCAAGGCATTATGGGTCGAAACAAAATGCAGGGAGAGGGACCAATCAGGAGCGAGAAGAAAAAGAAAGGAAAGGAGAGGGGGACTGCATGCTAGCACAAACGGCAGATGGGATGCAAATGCACGGTCAACGCGTGAACAATTAAAGAACCAATCACTGTAAAGGGCAGATACATGATCAGCGCGCAGAGCCAATCAGCAGGAGCGTTCTTAGCGCGAGAACAGTTCCTGCGCGGGGAGTATAAGAAGCCTCCTCCCGCGTGGTAGGGGGTCCCTGCCAGCACAAAGAGACCGCTGCGCTGGTGCTCTTGGGCTTGGACCCTAGCCGGCTAGATAATAAAACTCATTTTGCTGATTACAGCCTCGGTGACTCTGTCTCTCTGTCCCGTGGAACTGCGGATTCCGGCTCCAACGCTCATTTGATCTGATAAATTAACCACTTCTTGCAGGCTGAATTCACTGACTGTTTCTGTAAGTAACTAGGGTGGAAACCGGGAACCAGAGTTGGGGCAGTTTGTGCAGATTGTGCCTTACGTAAAGGTGTCCAATAGAGGGAGCAAGTGGAGGCTGAAATCCAGTCCAGGCTCCACTTCCAGTGGTTGGAGTTGAAATTCATGGAGGAGGGGGTATTTTTATACTATTTCACACAAAGGTGTATTTTAGGCTAGTGGTGCCCTGTGGTGGCATGGTTCACTCTTTTCTATCCTTGATCTTGTGCATATTTTTTGCATTGTTTTTGTTTGCTGGTTCAGTAGTAAACCAAAGTGAAAGCAAACCTAAAACAAATCAGAGTAATTATTCTTGCCTCCTTTGAAGCTTAAACTGGCCTTTGCAGTCTGTCTTAGCTAATTTTCTAACACTATTCTTTAAAATTATTATTTTCCCCGTTTAGTTTGTAATGTAAGCTTTTATTATCTCTCCTCCCTCCAGAAATATCTGTATTCCATTTTCTGAAAACACATGGATCATTTTGAAAAATTCAACAATTGCAGAGAATTGTGACCACCTTCCAGGGATAGCCATTGCTGATAATTTGATACATATAATTCAGATTTGTTCCATGCATCTGTAAACAGATATTTCTTTTAATATGTATGTATCTACCTATGTCATTCTATCTTCTATTTATCTATCTATCGCGGTTGACATTTACATGTTTTTAGTTTTTTACTATTATAAACTAATTTGTAGTGGTTATCCTTATACTTGTAGCTTTTCATTCACCGGGGCTATTATTTCCTTAGGATAAATTGTTAGATATGATATTGCTGGATCAAAAGGTATGCCTATTTGCAGTTATAGATATATCTATCAGTTTACACTTCACCAATACTATAAGAAAATGTTTCTTTCTTTACTACTCTCTTGTCTGCACTAAATAACATCATGCTTCTAAATCTTTGTTAATCTGTTAGGTAAAATCGATATTTAGTGTAAACTAAGTGCTCTGTAAATATTTGTTGAATGAAATCATTGTTGTTTAATTTGTATTTATTTAATTGGCCGCACGGTCTGTGTTGCATCTACTCAACTCTGCCTTGTTGTAGCAGGATAGCATCCGTAGACAATATGTCAGTGAGTGGCTGTGGCCGGGTTTCAATACATGAACAAACAAGCAGCAGCCAGATTTGCCCCACAGGCAATAGTGACCCCTGATCTATGCATATGTTTGATGGCCATTTAGATTATTTTTATGAATTGTTAGTTTGTATCCTTTGCACCATTTATATTGGTGGATTTATTTTTTCTTGCTGATTTGTTAAGAACTCTCTTCCATCACAAAGTCACAATGTTAGCCCTTTATCTTATGTTGCAAATATTTTTTCCAGCTTTTTATTTGTGTACTAACTTTCTTTATGGTCACTTTTCCCTATAAATAATTTTACTTTTGAAACTTTTTTTTCTTTTTTTTAATTTTTTTTTAATTTCAGCATATTATGGGGGTACAAATGTTAAGGTTATGTATATTGTCCATGCCCCCCTACTCCCTCGAGTCAGAGCTTCAAGCGTGACCATACCCCAAACATCTCACTCATTATGTTTGTATATACCCATCCCCTCCTCCCCACTCCCACCCGCTCGACACCCGATAAATGTTATTCCTGTATGTCCACTTAGGTGTTGATCCGTTAATACCAATTTGCTGGTGAGTACATGTGGTGCTTGTTTTTCCATTATTGAGATACTTCACTTAGTAGAATGGGTTCCAGCTCTATCAAGGAAAATACAAGAGGTGTTATATCACCATTGTTTCTTAAAGCTGACTAGTACTCCATGGTATACATATACCACATTTTATTAATCCACTCATGTACTGATGAGCACCTGGGCTGTTTCCACAACTTTGCAATTGTGAACTGTGCTGCAATAAACATTCGAGTACAGGTGTCCCTTTTGTAGAGTGTCATTTGATCTTTTGGGTAGATGCCCAGTAGTGGGATTGCTGGATCAAATGGTAGATCTACTTGTATCGCTTTAAGGTATCTCCATATTGCTTTCCACAGAGGCTGAACTAGTTTGCAGTCCCACCAGCAGTGTAGAAGTGTTCCTATCTCTCCGCATCCAC
>CAUYPO010023638.1:0-28591 GCA_963574435.1 Cheirogaleus major | reverse complement strand
CCGCCCTCTGTAGTTACACCACTATGTGAGGGTGGGTTTGGGTGTGTGCTTAGCACCTGCTGCTCCTGTGGAGGAGGGCAAAGCAGTCTATTGATAAAGCAGGTTGTTGCCATTGTTCTTATTCTGATCATTGAGACAATTGTCTTGACTGTGTATTTTTGCAATGATGGTTTTGATGTGTCACTTGAATATAAAATTTAGAATTAAGAATATTAGAATTGGAAGGGACCTCGAAACCATGTGGAGCAAATCTACTGTTTATAGATAGGGAAACTGAAGGTGAGAGAGGTGAAGTGAGGTGGAGTTTGAGACAAAGCCAAGACTACATCTTAACTTTTTGGGTCACACTTCACTTCTCTTTCCCTTCACTTTGTAAGCCATGTGGTACCCAAACAGGGAGAGGTAAGTTGTCTCATAGGAGAGTGGATCTATGGGTAGGCCAGGAATGAAGGTTGAAAGCAAGAAGGTCTGGACAGTATCATTGTGTTTCAGACCTGAAGCAGTGAGAGAAGGGGATTAGGGTGGAGTGAATGGGAACAAAAAAGAAAAGGTGAATATGAGGCCAATTGTCAAGATGAACTCATAGGACTTGTGATGAGTAGGTTAACACACAGGATTTGTACTTGGTAGTTACAGTATATGTACTGTGGAATGCTGAGTAAGGATAATGTATATGCAGACAGATATACTCTGTATTGGATATTCATAACCAGGCATATTACTAGTATAAAATGAAACAACAATCAAAACATCATTTACTCCTTTAATCTTTGTGATAACGCTGTGAGATATTGTTCCCTCTATACAGATAGAAAATAAGGCACAGAGAGGTTAAATGTTTGCCTCAAATCACAAATTAGTGGGAGGAGTTGAGCTGGGCCTTGAAAACAAGTTTCTTGAATTAAAATCTGGATCTTTCCACAGGAGCCCTTTGAATCATTCAAAGCATATGGAGAATATTTCAGAGTTTTCTGCTATGGCTCATTTTTAAACCTGTTGTATCAATCTGTTCTTTTATTGTGGGCAGTGCATAGTGCTCCTGCTCAAAAAACATATACCCTACATCCTCTTCTCTGGTTTTCCAGATTTAAGTTGCCTTTAGCTACTGCCTTTCCCTGTGTTTGACAGCTAACACCACAATGCTTAAAGACGGAGTGCATTATGGCATTAGTTTTGCTTGTGGTCTTTCTTTAGCTTTTCATTCTTCAGCAGCTGGGGAAAAGCAATATATGATACATTCTGAACCTGCGTACTACCTAGCAAAACCTGTGAAGTCAAACCTCACTTCCACGTCGTGATTGACTGCATTCTGGGAGTTTGTGCGCAGAAGCCCGGCTCTCCATTGTGGTGCCTGAGTGACAAGCTCACATTCTTCAGGGATGTGACAGCTGTGGCTGCTCTTTGGGCTCTGTTATGCACAAGCTAGACTGTTAGACGTCTTACAAATCTCTTTCCCCACAGTGCCCAGCACAGCACCTTGCACATACTGATTACTGAAAAATGTGTGGTGAATGCATGGTTAATGAAAGTTATTATTTGCATTATATTGTGGACTTTTTTCTATGACATTTAACATTGAAATGTATATATACACACATACATTATATATATACACACATATTAAACTCTATATGTATATTCTCAATACATTTTAAATACACATAATTGATAAGTCAGTACATAGATAAATTGAATGAAATCTGAAAGAGGAACTTAAAGTTTTGTTCAACATGAATATCTTACATTTTAGACAGATTAGCTGGGGAGATGGTAGTATAGTAGCTACTGTATAGAGCACAACTCTATAAATAAGAGTAAACAGATAGATATAGGGATCTAGGGATCTCAAGATAAATCATAGCTTTATAAAGCTTATAATTTTGGCATTTCCAGATTAGGATACTGTATACTTCTTTCTTTGACATATATTTGAAAATAAAGAAAACTACACCTGGAAGCAATAGTTTCTAAGGTAATAAAGATTTACTCATAAGGCATTCTATTCTTTGTTTTTTTGATAAATGTGAATAGAATGATACAATACCTTGCTTTCTCCTTCTTGTCTCTGGGCCACCGTTAGACTAATAATATTCATTCATAGGACATGGGATGGTCTTTCCCTCTTTTTATTGTAAGTGAATGAGATAATTCATCTTATATGAAAATAATTCAGAAATGGAAGACACCATATAGAAACACCATAAATACTGTGTTCCCTCTATGCACACTCCTCTCCATGCAAAAGAAGACTCAAACAAACTGAAATGTCATACAGTACCCAAACCAAAAGGATTTCTGTGCATTTAAAAAGGAGTGTAATACAGTCCAACAATATATTAATATCTAGCCATGGCAGTCTGAGTAGGTGCAGTCTCATTACACAAGACGGACACTAGGACTTCTTCATCTTCTATCTGTGGTGCCTCTCGTGGTGCCCAGAGCACAGTGCATGTTAAAGAGACATTTATGAATGAATCAATCAATGAATGAATAAAATGCCCCACGAAAACTCAGAAGAGATGTTTTATGCTATCTTGCTTGCAGTCCCATTTAGAGAGAGAGAGAAGTGTGCGTGTGTGTGTGTGTGTGTGTGTGTGTGTGTGAATAGTGTCACTGTATAGCATGAGTACATTTTTGAGGTGACTGGCCATAATGCAAAAGCTGCAGGGATGTATTTGGGCAAGTGACATTGCCCAGAAAATCTCTAAAGCAATCCATAATTCTTGTCTTTAGAACATCACCAAAAAAATCACCTATACTTATTATTCACAAATTTCCCATAATTTGACAGCGGTCCCCGACCCCTGGGCCAGGAAGCGGGCCACACAGCAAGAGGTGAGTGACAGGCAAGCAAGTGAAGCCACACCTGTACCCACAGCCGCTCCCCATCACTTGCATTGCCACCTAAGCCCTGCCCCTTATCAGATCAGTAGGGGCATCAGACCCTCATAGGAGCACGAATCCCACTGCAAACTGCACGTGCAACGGATCCAGGTTGCATGCACCCCATGAGAATCCAACGCCTGATGATCTGAGGTGGAGAAACTGGTCCCTGGTGTCAAAAAGTTTGGGGACCACTGATTTAAGAGGTGTTCTCATACATTCATATTCATTATTAAGACAATGAACACTTATTCAGCATCCCCTCGGGGGAAAGTTGATAGCATATTGATAAACATCTCAGTGTTAGGGGTACCTTGTGCAAAATATAAGTTTTCTCTCCTGAATTTTTATTTTTGCCATTGTTACAAATAATATCTTGCATTTGCATACAACTTAAAATTTTAAAAGCATCTTCCCAAATATTATGTCAGTCTTCACTCTATCCTTCTTGTTAGGCAGGACAAGAGCTATTTTCCTGGTTTTATACATGAGAAAATTGAGACGCAGTGGAGCCTAAGTAATGTCACTCACCTGGGAAACCGTGGCGATAGGACGGGCACAGGCCTGCCAGCTTGCCATTCTTCCTGCCTGCCCACTTGCCCTTTTATGTAGAACTCAGACAGCAGGTTCTTGAGTTTACCTTTGGTTATAACAACATTTGAAGAAGGGACAACCTTGATCAACTTTAACAGTTTTGTAAGCCCAAGAGACGTCAACTTTGACAAACTTGTGCTGTGCCCGTACATGACTGTGAGCTGAAAAGCTAACACTGTGACTGTGTTTGAGCTTCATACAGAAAGCTGGAGTTGATGTCAGTTGTGGTAGGATCCCAGGGAATCTGACGAGCACCTCTCTAAACTCTGACACCCAATTTAATGCAAGATGAGTAGGCATTGCAGTAGTTCAAGGGGTAGCTGCTCATCTCATACAGAATACTCCGCTATTTAACAGCCTATTATCTGGCTCACCTTTCTTTTCACTTACTACTGTTACTGCAGGCTGCCCTCCATGTCCCGTTTCTCTGCAGAAAAGAGATGGACAGACACCTTTAAAGAATTCCCTCTTCCTCCTTTTCTCCTTCATTTGGCTTTTTCTTAGACTGTGTGTCTTCTCCAGCGAAGACAAGGCTAGACACAGCCCGATCATGCAAGAGGTCAGAGTGAGATGTCTACCTTTACCTCTAAGCAAATGCACTCAGCAGGAGTGTGCAGAAAGAACTGCTGTTCCTACACATGCTGATGGCAATTGCACCTGGAGTTGTGTTCCAATATAAATATCACTCAAATTAGCTTAGCCCTTCTATCTAAGAATTTTTGTAGAACCCAGGAAGAAGAGCTGGTCACACTATCAGCACACTAATCCAAAGATGCCAAGGAATCTAAAGTTTAAAAGCTTTACCAAGCTTTGGCAAACCACAATGCTTTGAATTGATTCCATATGCCTGAGATTTGGTTATAATATGTTTTATTTAGCATAGGTTCTCAGGAGTGGCCTAGACATTCTACATTTCAGTGTCTTTGTATTTGGGCAATCTTTTTATGCTCTATGCCATCATAGAACCGAAGGTGCTCTGTGCTCTTTAACCCCTGCTCCCTGATCTCTATGAGGCAGAAAGATTTAACTGCTTCTAGGAACCTGAACACATGATGCAGTTTCACACTTCCATGGCTTTGAATAAAACTGCCCTTCCAGCTTCTGGAATCCCTCACCAACTTTGGGTAAAAACTCAGATCTCAGTTTTGAGCTGCCTTTTATCTCTGCACACCCATGCACTCCCACACAACTCAGCAAAGCTGACTACTTCTCATCCACACCACCAGTGACCATGACCCTGCCCTTGCACTGTGCTGCCATAGGACTGTCCTTGCTAGACTATGACCATGGTGTGTTTGGAGGCTGTGGCTGTCTACCTTTGAATCCAGTAAGAGGTACAACAGCAATTACCTAATAGGTGCTCAGTAAATATGTCAGGTGCTTAATAAATATGAGTAACTCAAATTATGGTGCTCAATAAATAGGAATGAATGAATGTGTGTCTTCAACAGTCTAGTCATACAAGTTGTAATTTTCCAGGCAACATACACCTAATGGCTTTCATTTGTTTTCAATTCTGTCATCACACCTTACTCAAAAATTTCCTGCCTGAATTGTTGTATTAGCTTCTTAACCAGCTATGTCAATAAATTCTCCCGCTTTTCTAAACTGTACTAATGCAGATTAGCCAGACTAATCTCTTACAAATACTGCTCTAATTACATTGCACCCCTGTCAGATTCCACTCCCTGGCTTTCAAAAGCTGTAGCTATACTAGTAATCAAATTTTTTTCTATTCTATAACATATTCTCCATTCTTCACTTCCTATGGCAAGCTATATTCATTCCGATTTGTGTTCCTGGCTCAAATTTGTCCTTTTGCCTGAAAACCTTGTCCTCTCTCCCTCCGTTTGTCTGAATTCTAATGATAATTAATGCTGAAGTTGGCACCTGCATCATATTCTTTTCTATCTGTACCATATATCTGTATCTATATCACATCTCCTTTAGTATTTCTGATGTACAGCAATTTATTAAAGTGAATAGCAGCTACAATAGGTGTTTTCTGTATATATATATTTCTGAATATATATTTTCTCTTCTACCCCACACTAGAAGATAACCTCCACAAAGACAGAGAATTTTTGTCTGTCTTATTCATAAAGGAAAACCAAGGGCCTGAACACACAATATTCAGCAAATGAATGAAAGTTTAGAATTATCTGCTATATTGTGGAGTTCAAATAGTCCTTATTTCTTCAGGAAAAAACTTTGAAGGAAGTACGACTAAATTTGAGTGAATTTCTGAATTTTAACATATATGATACATTAGAGGTAATTTCTTAAGTGAAATCACAAGACCAGCAAATCACCATGTTCATTTATCTAAAGCATAGCATTTAAATTCTGAATTTTAGAGCCTCTTCTAAAAAGTAGAGATTTCTATACCAGACAGTGTCAATTAATCAATTATATGTTTTCTGAAATTGTTGTGCATTAATATAAGTTAAAATTAACTCAAGATATTTCTATTATAAATCTGGATAGATGGAGTATAAAATAATATGAGAATATTGTATCTCAAAGTAAAAAATAGGTGCAGGTTCTTGGATCCAGAGTAGTATGATGATACCTATATTTTGCCGTGGCTAAGCCCATTTAGCAAGTCTCTCCTGAATTATATGATTTTTAAAAGAAAAAAATCATAACTCATACTACTGAAGCCCTTAGCTCAGAATCTGACATGCAGTAATTGAGATGTGAAACATTTGAACTGAAGCCACTTGAGAACCTTTGCTTATTTGAGGGGAGGAAGAGTTCAGGAGGGGAGTGACCTAGTTATAGTTGTATTTGAAAAAAATACTTCTGATGATTGTCTGAAGGATGATTTGGGGAGTAGACAGAAGACAGTAAAACCAGGGGGCTCTTTGTTCATTCGTCAAGGTTCAGTTATAAAGTACCTATTGCTTGGTGTGCACTTAGGGTTGAGTTAACAACTAAGATTCTGTGTAATAAGTATAGTCTATTGGAACAGTTTCAGTGAAGAATCATGATGACCTAATTTAGGTAGTGATTTGGATAAAAGGAGTGAATATTTTGTAATCCTTCTAGGCAGAAGCGCTTGCAGTATTTGGTGAACTATGTAAAGATTGAGGGCTTGAAGACACACCCAGGGTTCTGATTGGACTGACCAATTTAATAGCATGGCTAGAGATACGAGTATGAGTTGGTATGAAAGAATTTAGCTATGGACATATAAGGTTAGAAGAGTGTGTGAAAAATCTCTGTGGAGATGACCAGTATAGAGTTGTAGATAAGTTCTGGTGCTCGGAGAGATAGAAGGCTGAGGAGGGGTGGGTTTGGAATTTATCCACAAAAAAAGTAGTTGTTGAAGACATAAATACATGTGGAACATCCCGAGAAGGGTGCTTACCTTAGTGAGATAAAAATGAAGGGTGAGGTTGCAAGATAAGGACATCAAAAGGAGAATGATCCACGAAGATGACTGAAAACTACCTGGCCAGAAGTGAGGTCAAGGAGCAGGAAAGAGTAGTTGTAGTACTTGAAATGCTTTCAAGTGGAAGTAATAGAAAACCTGACTCACCTATCTTTAAACAATAAGGTAATTTATTGGCTCACATAACTGGAATTCCAGTGGTGGAGTGATTTCTAGAGTGGTTGATCCAGGGACTCAATAACTTCATCAAGGAACCAGTTTCCTTTGTCTCCTTTTGCTCTGCCATCCTCGGTTTTGCATTTGCCCCATGTCTGTTTCTCCGGCGATAGAACACCTGATAGTGCAAATTCACAGCCAGCTAAAGAGGCAGTTTGGATATGGAAGCTTTCGTAGAAGAATAAAGAATTCCCCCCAAGTCTCCAGCCAAGTGTTCCTGAGTACCCTTCGTACAAATCTGGTTACTTAGTGACTCCTGAAACAATCATTAATTTAGGAGAAAGTTAGGCCTCCATCTTCTGGGGCTGAGGGTGGATTTAGCTTCTCATAAGGCACTGAACTTTGTCAGTGACAGACAAATGCTTGAACAAAAATTGAGATCTGTTAGGTACAAGGAAATGGAAAATGAAAAATGCACAACAAGGCAACAAGGACCACTAGAGAAGTATGATGTAAGTCCAGGAGGGAGAAAGTTTGAGAAGTCATTCACACTGTTGTGGACCAAACATGTGTTTGAAGTGGTAGAAACTCATTAAATAATTATTATTTACTCTATTTTTCATATTTAAGAGTGAAAAATGTTAAGAGATTCTCTGTCAATAAGACTATAATATTCCTTATGCTAAAATCATTTTTTTTATTTCAGAGAATTGATTCTACAAGACAATAAAACTGTACCACAAAAAACTGGTAATATTGAGCAGTGCAGTAAAGCCTAGGTAACTAGTTCTGACTAGGTAGGTCAGTTGAAATCACTGGAAAATTTATTCATACATTCAACAAATGTTAACTGAGTACTTACAATGTGCCAGGCCCTGTGCTAGGTTCCCTGCTCACACGGAGCTTGCATTCTAGAGGGAGAGACAATCAACAAATAAATGAATACACGCTATGTCAGGGAGATACTTGCCTTGAAAAAGAATGAAATACGGCAATTGGGTAGCAGTAGTTGTTGAGCGAAGATGTTCTCCGAATAGGGGATGTTTGAGCTTAGACCAGGGCAAGGAGGATGGCTAGGGCAACTGTGTTCTAGGGAAAGGGAAAATCAAGTGCAGAGGCCCTAATCTGGGAGCTCGACACACTGTGTTCATTTGAAGAACAGCAGGTCAGGTTGGGGAGATGGGATGTAGGGGATTGGGGAGCCATGAGTGAGGGACTCACTCAGGAGGTGAGGTCAAGGAATGGGGAGTCATGTAAGAAAGCAAGGCCCCTTAGAGGCGGCGCAAGGAATTTGGGGATTACTGTCAGAGACATGAGAAGGCATGGGAGGGTTTAGAACAGAGGACTGATTTGGTTGAGCTGGTTGTGCTCTAACTGCCATGGGAGGACGGGCCTCTCTAGGGCAAATGTGGCCGTGGGTTGGAACAAATGCAACTCTTTGTTTCTTTTAAATATATAATAAAGTAAAGCTATCTAACCAGGAAGTTTGTACAATAATAGTACTGAAAGATCTACTGTAGCAAATAGGTGATTTTGGTTCGTAATTAGCATAGTAACTATTCATATAGAAATAATCTAGTTAATGCAATCATACTCTTGTATTTGGTGAACTTTGCTTTGTGGCAGGTGGAATATGAAGCGCATCCTCCCCCTTCAGCACAGACAGATTACTACAGATTATTGAGATCAGTGTCCTTAAAATTAATGACATTATGACATTTTATTATAAAGAAAGGATTACATTGTAGGTATTTTTGTCAAGCTTTTAGGAACTGTTCAAGTACTTCAAATTTAGAACATTGTGTGTTCCCCTTAAATGTTCATAGTTGGAACACATCTAAGTTTATGCAATATTTAAAAACCTTTTTGGCAGTGATATTCATGAGGCAGAAGTTACAGAATGATTTTATTTTGGAAAACAAGTGAAAAGTAAAGATAGCACACGAGCCTAACAAAATATTCAATTTTATTGATTTTGTTTTTTTTTTTTTTTGCTGAGACCTTTGTTGTGAGAACAAACCATAGTGCATTATTCCTTACCCCCAGCATTTGCAAGCCACCAGTCACTTCCTAAGGGACCTTAACAAACGGAAGCATTGAATTCTCTTCAGTGAGTGGTGCCTCCCACCTGGGAAAAAGGCAGCTCTGTAATTGAATCCCAGCATATGCATTGTCATCCCTCCCGCCTGCCCCGCTGGTGCTACAGCAAATTAAAAGATCTCCAAGGCTCAGCCTGCCTTCCAGCTGCCAGTCCCTGGTAGACATGAGGGAGCCTGCAGAGACCAGGTGGAGCAGTTTTGAGTTGCACTAAACACACAGCGCAAGGAGATTGGCCATAACTTCCCAATTGAATATTTATACCAGCCCCATTTCTCATCTTGCTCTTTGGCACGGACCAGAGTGCTGAGCTCCTGCTGATGTCAAGGACGTTGCATTGTGTTTGGATCTGCTCTGTGAAGTATTACACCAGATGAGAAATGGGCCCCAGGTTCCTATCACTAAGATGGCTGGTTGACTTTTTTTTTTCATGGAGACTATCATGTTACAATGTCGTAAGGATGGGGCAATGGGGGAGTTCCCTGACGTCTCCTGGACCTACTGTTCCGTGAATCGTACAAAGCCTCAACCACTGCTTGCTGTGGATTGGAATTTTAATTGCTTTTATTAAGGGCCATACAATACTCTGGTTTGTCTATTACTGCATTTTCATCTTTTTCTTGGAGGTTTTATTTTTGTTTGCTAAGGTCATGCACTTATCACAGGGCCCTCTCATCACATGTCACATTCTGATCCCTCATGGCAGGTGCTAACTTTTTGCACTCAAAGTGAATGGGTTGAGTAACCTCATAAAAATACAGAATGTCTTGGCAGGGAAAGGAGAGGCCTACAGAATGCTTGTCTGTGGAAGAGTCTCAGTGTTATTTAGTGATCCCTGAAAACCTGAGAAGATATTTGGGAAACTGTCTACACACACCCATTAACTTTATATAGGTAGTAAGTAGATCATAGACTTAAATTCGTGTTTCTGATTCTCAGTCCTATTGATATCTAATAAAGCACATTTCTTATGTATATTTCATCATCAGATTTACTTTTAAAATCATTTTTATTGCTTCTTTATATGATATAATAAAATATAGACTAGTGACCTTCCTGTGCATTGTTGAGTCTAAAATGAAATTCTTAGATAATTAAATATAAATAATTAGGGGGCCATGGTAATGAGAATCTAGCATATGTTTTCTAGGCAAAAGGCGTATCAGAATAACCTCATAGTCTTTTGTGATAGCAATACCAGAAAGCAAGAACAAAGGCATGCATTACACTTAGTACATATAGAATATATATATATATTCTCTATATATATTTATGGAGTTATGCAGATTTATAGCAAGTGCCCTCTTCAAGACCTGGCCTTGATGTCCATCTATTCAACATGTTTATTGTGAAGGTGTTAAGGACGTGCTAAAAAATTTCATGGCTGACATGGGAACTTCACTGGAACTAGTACATTGAACAGCTGAGTCAGAATCCAACAGGACAGGCTGAAACAGGGGACTCAGTCCAATAAGGTGGCATTTAGAAAGAACACACGAAAAGCTAGCTGTTCATTTGGGTTCCAAGTGACAATACATGTGTAGCGAATAGGAGGAAATGGCTCTAAAGCATCATAGGGGACAAAGACTTAGGGATTTCGTTGGCTGGGTTTCAGCACCAGTTAAGACTGTAAATAGTCAAGAGCAAAGCTAATGCACTCTTCAGGGTACAGACAGGTGCAGTGAGAGTTGCAATAGCTGTGCCATGTTCTGTACCATAATTGTGTGTCTCTGGGTCCCATAGTTTAAGAAGAATCCTGGAATTTCTTCAGAAGAGAACAGTAGGAAGATAAGGAGTTTGACATGGTCTAAGGCAATGGACTGAGGGAACTGGAGATGCCCAACCTGGGTGAGAAAGTGCTCTTAGTCAGGACAGGTCTTTGATGTTTGAAAGACTGTTATATGAAAAACAGTTTAGATTTGACCCATGTTGATAGATGAATTTTATTCTAGGACCAAAGTTCCAGGGAAACTGTGACTAGAAAACTTCCTAATAGGTTAAGTTATCTGAAAATGAAATGAGCTGTCTCTTAAGAAAATGATTTTCTTGATACTACAAGTTTTCAAACAGACAAACCAGCCATTCATTGTCAGTGATGTAGAAGTAATTGTAGTAACATATCCAGCATTGATGAAGCATGTACTATATGCCATGCTCTGTGTACTTTTTGTGTGTGATCTTACATAATTCACACAGTAGCCTTCCAGTGGATGTTATTATCTCTGATTTTGAGACTAAGGTCCCATGACTGGTAAATGCAGAGGCAGAGGTTAAAACTCAGGTTTTAGTTGACAGTATGGGCTTTTAACACTGCACTCATAGCCTCGAGCATAATATGGCATTTTGCATTTAAGAACATTTAATATCCCTTCAGAGCCAGAAATTCTATCATTTTAATAGGTAAGCACCTTTATTTTGTATAATAGGTCAATGCTTTGCTCTTGTTACTTCAACATTCTGGTACTGAAAAATCCAGATTTGTTCATCCTATAAAATATTTGATCCATACTGGTAAAGTTTTTTCTTAGAAAAAGGGTTGATGTATTTCTTGGTATAATTGATGGCTTTAAATTTTTTGATTGTGGCCTTATGGCTTTACCCCACTACTTGCTAGAGGAAAATAATTTCCTGCTTCATTAACCATGGTTTGCAACTGATCTGACAGAAACTTGAGTCTGTTCCATTCAAATAATGTTTGGAGAATCCATTGGATTTTTGTTTTCTCCTTTGTTTTCCAATGGAGGGAGGCTTTTGGAAACCAAAATTTAAAGAAATACTTCTGTTTTTTGAAATATTTACTCACATTTCTTGGAGTTTGGGGTGGGGGACTGACATGTTTTATGTGAATAATTTGTTGAAGTCATAATGAAGAAAGGGCCAGCGTTGCAGGTCTCAGGTCTAGAGCTGTAAGCCCTGGAAAGGAAGGATTGTAAGAGTCCAAAGGACAGTGTGTTCGTGGCTTTATTTGCTGTTACTCCAGGGCTTGAGGTCACCCTGGCAGATGGGTCACTTGCACTGCAAGAATTCAGACTGGCCTCAGGGATAGGCATGTGGTTACTAGCAAATTGCAAGAACAGCTCTCCTTCTTTATGCATAACCCACGTCCCTGATTCTTGGTAAGGTTCTTCTTCCCCCTGCCATACCTCGTCTCTGCAGCTGACCTCAATTCTGACTGTGTCTAGGGTACTGGGTTGGTGAGGGCCTCCTTCTGGGACTGTCTGTCCACCTGGTCAGTGATCTAGACGCTGTGCAGCAGAGAGGAGCTGCATCTTCCAGCCTCACTGCCAGCGGAGTCAATGGCTCAGGGCTGCAGCCATGACAAGTGGCTCTGGGATCCTAATCTGAGGTATGTTGGTTTGACATGACCTGGCATCATTATCCAATGTTTTCAAAGGCCTGTACTTTTTCTCTTTACCTGGGAACTGGTACTCAGTAGGGACATGCCCTAGTGTTTGTCATCTGATCTAAGTTGACCAAGTTTCATTATTATTTTTTTCTTCCATAATATCTTTCTTTACCCTTGCAGAGCATTTCCCACTATGTCTTTCTTTGCTCATGCAGGGTATTGCCTCCTTTGGTTCTCAAGCGTGCGCACACACACACACACACACAAACAAACACACATACTTCACTCATTTGGGAGATCTAAAACTGCACCTACAGATGTGAAAACTTCCACGCACATTTGCATCAGGGAACTAATCCCCATCTCCCACCACCTAGCCCTTTGCTTTCCCACTAGCCTGCAACCTCTTTGAAGATATTTTGTGTTCCTAGAACTATGCCTAGAACACAGTAGATGCTCCAGCAGTGTTTGCTGAACTAGACTACATTTGACTCCAAGTAACTCAAATCACTTTATCTGCATTTTTTCTATTGCTGTTTTAATATTTATTTGTTAGCACCCACTCAGTACACTTCACCATTTAAGAGTAAGGAATAAAAGCCATAAACAAGATAGAAAACAAGCCCTGATCCTGTGGATGGAACCTTACACTTTAATTATGTGAGTAGATGCTGATGTTATTCCTGCTTTTCAGCTAAGGAGAATTGAGGTTTATATTGCATAGAAAAAGAAGTTGTGAGCAAAGTGAATACCTGAACTCTTGCTCTTATATTCATTCTGATAGTCAAATGCTAATTTGCTATTTCAATGGGCTCTGAGAATGTGGGAAATAGAGCCATGCATGCATATTGTCTACTTTTTGCAAAGAGAAAAATCTGGCAGGAGAATATCTTTTGAAGTATAGGATAGTTTTGCATTTCTTGGGTTGTGCACAACTGATGGAGACAACCTAAAAATAAGCAGGACCATGACTCATTACCAGGATCTGCACAGAATGAATCATGGGTTCTGAGTTAGAGTAGACTCTAAATTGCACAAATGTAAAGCTTTCCCACCCCCTTGGGTTTGAAGATGATATTTTAGACCATTAGAAATAAATTTCATCTATGCTACAGAAAAATTGCAGAAAAGAACCAAGAAACTAATTGTATGTGTTTTACAATTCTTCTTTCTTTTCTTTGTTTAAATGAATTTTTGTTTTTATGGCTAAGTCCATATTTTTTTATGTTGCCCACATAGATGCTACTATTCGCATGGCCCTATCACATGAAGACCACTAAAAGGGGATTGAAATAGACATCTTAGGAGGCAAGGATAGTTACTTTTAAATATCATAATGAGCATTTTAGGGTTGGCAGAATAGATGCTTTTTTAACTTCAGTCATTTTTGAAAACTATGCAGAATATTTTATTGCAGGCATGTGCATTCCTGACTGTGGCTTCATAGTGTGAGAGAATTAAAGTCACTTGAAATAGAAAACATACAATGTATGATAGAACCTGGGCTCTGGCATCAGATAAGCATGAATTCAAGCTCTTGGGCTCCTACTGTTTACCTGTGTGATCTTGGGCCTGCTATGTATCCTCTCTGAGCCTCAATTTTTTATCTTTAAAATGTGGAAAATAATATGTATATCAATGTGCTATTTTAACGATTAAGGCTGATAATATATATGAAGTACCAAGCATAGAATATGTCATACAATGTGTACTCAGTAAAAACAGGTACCCATTAATCATATTCTGCTGTTGAACCCTAAGGTAAAATTTATATTTTATATATTGTATTTTGTATAAATTAGACTTAAAAAGAATCTGAAGTGTCAGTTAATTACAAAACATGGAAAAGGAAGTACAGGAATATTCTTGCTGTATTTTTGGTAGCGACAATGCATCTCTGTTCCCCAAAGGCTCTTTTAGTTGCAAGAAACATCAACCCACTAAAACGAATTCAAGCAAAAGGGACTACATTGTAAAGATTCAGATAATTGCATTTTGGTTTCCTGTGGACCGGAATGTAAAATGCCAAGGCTATTTTGATTTTGATGTTTTTGTTTTGCAAGAGCAACATTTCCTATTTCCTCTCTGCTCCCGTCCATGGGATATGCTCCATTCTTTCATTCCTGACTGATTCTCTTTACTCATCTTGCATGTGGTCCAGATTGGCTGCGAGCCCCTACTCTACTCTGTGGCTTCAGTGCTATCACCTCCTCCCCCAGGAACCCTCTTGTGCATTCATCAAAACCTGGCTATCAGTTTCTGAGAATATTTTCCAGACTCTAAGTTTACATTGATCTTTGTCTGTTCCCCTTACTGGACACTTAATGTACTTTGAATTTCTATGCACTCTGCTTTCTCATTTAGATTGTAAACTCCTTGAGGATAGGGCCATGTTTTCTTCGCTCAGCAGCCCTAACACCTGTGACAGTGCTTTGCACGTAATAAGCAATCATTAATTTGTTTGATGGGTTAAAGTAAAGGTCTTTGTGTTTGGTGGATCCGGGAGGAGATAATGAAATCATAAGCATTCATTGTTTACTGTAATTAAGTCTGTTATCAGAAGTGTGCTACAGATACTACTTTTTACTGTTTTTGAAATCATCTTTGTGCTTCCCCATGACTGGTAAATCTTCTGATTCCTAACTTCTGTTTAAACTCATTTCTCCCAATTTTTCATACTTAAATTCACCTTGTTCATACTCACATGTTTGATTTCACAACTTTTTCTAAGATGACATGGCTTATACATTATTTCACTCATTCATTCATTCATTCATCAGCCACCTTTGCAGGCAGTGGGGTTAGAAAGCAGTGAATAAAACAGGCAAAAATTCCTGCCTTTGTGTTACCACTTTCAGCCTGAGGAATTTCCTTTAACCATTTCTTATACTGGATCTGCAGACAACAAATGCTCTTAATTTTTAACAAAGATCTTTATTTTACCTTCATTTTTAAAGGATATTTTAACAGGATATAAACTTGTAAGCTGATACATATATTTTCTCCAATCTTAATGATTCCATCACTTTCTGACTTGCATTGTTTCTGATAAAATGTCTAAAAATTAGGGGATGGGTATATACTTACATAATGAGTGTGATGCATACCACCCGGAGGAGGGACATGCTTGAAGCTCTGACTCGAGGGAAGAGGGGTGGCAAGGGCAATATATGTAATCTTAACAACATTTGTACCCCCACAATATGATGAAATAAAAAAAAATCTAAAAAAAAAATTTAAAAAATGTCTATGGATTATCTGGCTACTTTTCATATTTTTGTCTTTATTACAGTTTTCAGCAATTTGATTGTGATGTACCTTACTCAGTTGGGATTATGTATGTCTGGGCACATGTGTGCACGCGTGTATAGTGTATCCTGCTTGGGCTTCATTGCCGTGTGTTATCAAATTTGTAAAATAGTCAGCCTTTATTTCTTTAAATGTATTTTAAACTTTTCCTGCAATCCCCTTTTCTCCTTCTGTTACTTCAGTCACATTTAAGTTAGATTACTTGATATTGTCCCACAGGACACAGAGGCTGTTAATTTATTATCAGTCTTTATTTTACAATCTTTATTTTATTCTTTAGGTTGGATATTTTATTTTACTTTGTCTTAAAGTTCACTTTTCTTTCATATTCTGTTTCTTTATCTGTTGTTCATTCCATCTAGTGGAATTTCATTTCTGCATTTTTCAGTTCTAGAAGTTTTACTGTCTTTATATCTTACTATTCTTCCTTCATTATGTTCATGCTTATCTTTTAATTTCTAACTATATTTAAAATTTTTATTTCAATGTCATTTTCTGCTAATTCTTTTTCGTGTGCATGCTAATTCTATTATTGCTATAATTTGTCAGTGTGTTTTTATTGTCTGATTTTCTGTCGCTTCTGAGTTACATTTTTCTGGCTTCTTTGCATGTCTGATAATTTTTGATTAGATGATGGAGTATACATTATTGAATGCTTGATTTCTTTGCTTCCTTTAAAAAGTATTGTACCTTGTTCTGGCAGACAGTTAAATTACTTGTAGATCAACTTGAGATTTTGGGGGCTTGTTTGCAAACTTTGTTAAAAGAGTCTAAATTAGGCTATGCTTCTTATTATGTCTCAAAATATTTATGGTATTCTGAACATTATATACAAAATAATTAGTAGAGACTGAAGCATAATATTTCTGTTGTGTTTTATTTCCCTAAGAGTGTGAGTCCTTCTTTCCTCTGGTGGTTAAGGTGAGGGTCTGCACATTCAGATGTCTCCTGGAGTTAAGTTGAGCTGGAGCTGGGCTATGAACAGCCCAACTTCCAACCTGCTGAACAACTACTGTTTTGATATTTCAGTATTTGAACTGGAGAAGCACTGACTGAAATTTCAGATATTTTTAGTTTATATTTTATTTAGTACTGATAAGGTCCTTGTACATGTAACTTTGGTAAATTTACTCATGAGTTCTAGTAGTTTGGAGGCTTGGGGATGGATTTCTCAGAATTTTCTATGTAAATAATTACATCATGTGTGAATTAAAGTTTTTCCTAAATTTCTAAACTTTGCCCCTTTTCTCACTTTATTTTTGTCTTGTACTGGCTAAGATTGCCAGTAAAATGTAGGGAGAGCAGACGTTTTTGCCTTGTTTCTGAAATAACTAAATACTTCATCATTAAATATAATATAAACTGTAAATATTTCAAGAGTGGTTTTTTATCAGATGAAAGAAAAATACTTATTTTTCTCTTTTGCCAAGAGTTTGTATCATGAAGAGAAGATAAATATTGTCAAATACTTTCCTGCACCCATGGAAATAATATTCTATTAATATATTGAATTACATTGATTTCCAAATGTTAAGTCAGCTTTACATTTCTGGCATAAACTACACTGGGTCATGATTCTTTTTTTATTGCTGGATTTGATTTGAGAATATTTTGTTAAATATTTTTTCATCTATGTTTATAGAAATACAGATTTATAATTTCTTTTCTTGAAATTGTTTTTATCAGGTTTGGGGTCAGGGTAATTCTGGTTGCCTACAATTGACTAAAAATAGTTTCCTCCTAATTTTTTCTGAAAGAATTTGTAAAAGATTACCATTATTTTTTTTTAAATGTTGCTAACATTCACTAATTAAACCATATGGCCCTGGAGTTTTCTTTTTTGAAGTGTTTTATTATGAATTCGGTTTCTTTAATTTATATAGAACTATTCAGATTTTCTATTTTTCATTGGTTAAGGTTCTATAAGTGTATCTTTCAAAAAATTCACTGATTTTATCTATCATTGAAATCACTGGCATAATATTGTTTATAGTATTCCCTTATTATCTTTTTAACATCATTAGTGCCTCAAATGCTCATCTTTTGGATTTATAAATTTTCTCTATTGTTCATAGATTTTCTATTTCAATGATTTCTGCTCTTTATTGTTTCCTCCTACTTACTTTATGTTTAATTTGCCTTTCTTTCTCTAGTTTCTAAAGGTGGAAACTTAGATCACAGATTTTAAATCTTTCTCCTTTTCTAATATAACCATTTCTCACTAACCACTACTCTATTTGCGTATCACAAGTTTTGATTTGATGCCTTTTTATTATAATTTTCTCCTAAATATTTTTTATATTCACTTGTGAGTTTTCTGACTCATAGATTATTTAGAAGTGTGTGGTGTTTAATTTTCAAATATTGGGGATTTTAAAAATATATCTTATTATTACTTTTTAAATTTATTATAGTCAGATATCATACTCTGTAAGATTTCTGTTTTAAAATTTATCAAGATTTATTTTATAGGCCAGCATATAACTCCTTTTGGTAGATGTCACATGTGTACTTGAAAATAATGTATGTTTCATAATTATTGGGTGCCAGTGTCCTGTAACGGTCAATTACAATTAGGTCATATTGATGATAATGCTGTTTAAAATTTAGGTATATATTTTTTAAATTTATCTTTTGTCTACTTTTTTTATTGATCACTATGAAAAGCATGTTATAAAAGCTTCAACTATAATCATGCACTTGCTTGTTTTTCCTATAATTCTGTCAGTTTTTACTTTGTTTATTTTGTAGCTTTGCTTGCAGGTACATATACAATTAGGGCTGTTACGTCTTCCTGAAGAATTTATTGTTTTTCATCATTTTCTAATTTCTCTCTTTACATCTGTTAATAGTCTGCATCTTGAGGTCTATTTTGTGTGTTACTGTTATAGCCTGAACATCTGTCTTATGTTTATTATTTGCATGATATGTCATTTTCCATTTTTTACCCTCATCCTAATTGGGCCTCACCACTGTTCAGCTTCACAGGAAGCAGACACTGAGATGGAGTTTTGTGTGCAGGAGTTTATTGTTTGTGCTTTGAATGTCAATAACTGTTTTGTTGGCATGAAGAAAGCAGAGTTGGGCTGAGAATTCAGTTGCAAAAAGGTCTCATCCGGTCTTATGGGGGGCCCTAGGCTAGGATGCCCCTTGTGGTAAGAGAGTATAGTTTAGTCCTTATACCCCTACATTCACCAGTCAGATGAGGACTGCCCTCAGAAAGGGTGTGATCTTGGATAAAGTGACTTTGTTTAGTTGAGGGCAAGTCCTGGAAAGAAACTCAGTTGAGAGCTGCCAGCTGGTAACACTCTCAGCAGCTATAGGAATGAGTTCTTCAGTCCTACAGGTGGATGTCTGGGCCATGCACTGTAGTATGATTCTGTGCTTATATTTAAAGTGCTTCCCTCATAGATGCCCTATAGTTAGGTCTTGGCTGTGTAATCTAATCTGACAAAATTTGGGTTTTCATTGGAGTGTTTAGTCCATTGATATTTAGTGTAATCATCCCTGGGGTTGGGTTTGAGTGTGCCATCTTGCTATGTGATTTCCATTTTTCACATATGTTTTTTGTTTCTTTAAAATTATTTTTAATTGTTCTGTTGGCTTTTTATTCTACCTGTTGGTATTTTTCTTGTTAACATTTAACAGTAATCACTTTATGTACCCTAAACTTACCTCTTATGCAAGTTTAACACCTCCTGCCAAATGAAAGAACCTTAAAAATATATAATTTCACTCCATCATCCTTTGTGCTGTTGTTGTCATATAATTTTATTTCTGTACCATATTATAAATTCCCCAATACAATGTAATTATTTTGGCTTCAGTAGGCTATCTTTCATGAATTGAGAGAAAAATAAAAGATAATCTTTTGTGTTTACCTATATATTTACATTCATGTTACTCTTCATTCTTTCCTGTAGGTCCCAGTTTTCATCTGGCTCTTTCTTTCAGCTGAAGATCTTTCTTTAGTATTAATATTTTTTGCAGTTCAGGTTGTTGGTGGGAAATTCTCTCCACTTTTGTTTATCTTGTATATTTCCTTTCTTTCATGAAAGCAAGTGTAGTTTCTTTGGGCCACTATACAGTTCTTTTTTCTAGTTTCCTTTTCAAAATACGGTCAGCCTTTCAAGAATCCCAGTTTTATTTTAGGTTTCAATTCTAGCACATTCCCTGGAACATACATAACTCAGTCTTCCATTACTGAATGGATATTAAAAGTGTTACAACCCCAGCTCTCAGGCCTCAGGCTCATTTTTTTAGCCCCCTGGGTCAACAAGGTCAGCTGAAAGCTTCTACTCTGGTTTTGAGTTCACACTTTATTTCTGGCTACTGATTTCTTCCTTATTGATGACAGTGATGCCAAGTTTTGGGAATCAAACATTTGCAGAATTTCTAGTGTTTCTTGAAGAGGTGATCAGTTTGGGAGGGTACCTATAAGCAGCCAAGATGACAGAATCTGCTTTTTTCCTTACATTATTATATGGAATTGTAGGATTACAAATAACAAACAGATCATGAAGCCTAATTTACTATGGAGACTCCTCTTATTTATTTATTTATTTTCTTATACTTATTTTTAAATGGACTGGTATGTTCACTTGGTTAAATCTTACCTACTGGTTTCAATTCTTGTGGTAAGATGACACATGTGCTCAGTAGAATAATATGTGTAATCTATTAGAAAGTAATTGTTGAAATTTCAACTTTTGCTCTGCTGCTTCCTGCTCTGACAGGTCTATGGAAATGCAGGACCTAGCAAGTCCTCATACTCTTGTTGGAGGTAGTGATCCCCCTGGTAGCTCCAAACTGGATAAATCTAATCTCAGCAGTACATCCGTCACTACAAATGGGACAGGAGGTAAGTGTACCACCCTGAAAATGCCCAGAATCACATTTCAATGTGTGCTTTAATTTTACATATTAGGGATCTGCTAATAAATAGCTTATTATCAATAGCACAATCACCATTATATCCAAGGAATACATAGTTAGTATATTATTTATTGTTCTATTGATTTTCTTGAAATTTGTGCTTCTCTTCTATAGCTGGAAATGTTTAGACAAAATAGTCTTGAAAAACATTTGAGGGCCTTTAGCAAGGCTCCCTTTTTGTATTTGCCTTTGTAAATATCCCCAAAAATTTAGAAATTGAGGCCAAAGGATTTGTACCTTGATATTACATATATATATATATGCATATATATATATAAAATCTCCTCAACACTTTTTGGCTTTATGTTGAACTGTAATAAAAAGTTACCCCAACATTTTTCTTAAAACTAGTTTTTCATAAAAATGATTTTGGAAATACAACAATATTCATATCTGCTGCATTTTCTTTTCAAAGAGAATAATACCTAATATTTATTTTTAAAGGAATTGCATTTTTTCCAAATAATTTCTCATTTGATTAGCCCATAATTATGCCATAGCATATGACAACAAAATAATAGCTATTATTTCAAGTATTCTGCTTTATTGTTTTTATATAATGCATATAACTTGCTCAGAAAATATTACCCAATTGTTGTATTACGATATGTATGTGTAGAGACTACACACATACAATATATATGGTGCATTTCAAATTATTCATAGTCATTTTGAAATTTTGTAGAGCTAGTTGAATCAATTAATTACAGATTATATGAAATTTGTTCTAATTTATAAACTATTTATATTACCATATATCAGCATTTGCCACATCATATTTTCTTTTAAATTTTAAATAAATACCTATGAAATTGATACACCTCTTCCCATTTATTTTAGAATAACTGTGGAATCTAAAATTTTCTTTGTAAAGTTGTGTGCATTGCAACTTACCTGTATTTAATAGTGTTTTACACCAAATCCTTTGTAGATTAACATTTTCCTTGTTTATAATGTTTATTTGTCTCTAAACATGCATCTATAATTTCAGCTAATTAATTATGAGACTGCAAATGTGTAAGAATATTTAATGATGACTACTGGAGTAAGACCATTACATTTAAACCTTAAATTGGGTACAAATAATAAGATTTAAAAACCCAGGCACTCTGGAATCAGACCTTCAAGTTCACCAATCATCATGTACATATATTTGACTGAACTAGAACTAGTTTATTTTAGATAAACTAAAATTTAAAAGTCATATAGTGCATTTATAATTTTGGCTGAAAGGTCAGAAATGAGTGCAAGCATTGAAGATTATTCATATCCACTCAGCAGGCATTCAGGCAATGAACTCTTATACTGTTCCTGTTCTCAGGGGACAACATGACTGTTTTAAACACAGCAGACTGGTTGCTGAGTTGCAACACCCCCTCTTCTGCAACAAGTATGAGAGCTGATGGTACACTGCATGTGTTTGGGTGTGTGGATTTGCCTCTCTGGTTTGCTGTCTATTGCTATTTCTGTGTTTGTACCCTTTTTCTGTGTTCAGTACTCACAAAGAGAAAGGAGAAATGAACATACGTTTTAGTTACTTTTGATAACAGTTGGTTATAGTTTTCTTATCAGTTGGTATTCTAATCTTAGATTTCTTATATCAGTAGTATTCTTTTCTTGGATGTTTTTCATAATTCCACACATGCATATATTGGTTTTCTAACTATTTATCAGTTTATTGCATGGTTAATTCAGCCCAGCAAAAGTCACGTCAAACAGAGCAATTGAAGCAGAGTGGGCACACACACATACTTAATTACCTTCAGAACTTGTGACTTTCATAATTTAAATTAAATTTTTAACATGGCAAAAAGATATTTGCTCTTTTATAGACTTTGATAAATATTCCAAAGTATCTAAAGTAACATTCAATCTAAAGTAACATATCACTATTCCATCACTTTAAAAATTATCAGTGATGAAAACTATACATTTAAAATTATAAATAATATTGTCTCTTAAAATGTTTTGAACTATAGATATTAACTGCATTCAGACACGCACATATAAACAAACTTTCTCCTAAATGAAGTGCTAGCATGGTATCAAAATTAAACAATTAAAACAAAACCATCACACTGCTGTGGAACCACATCATCTTAGGATGAAAAAGAAGAGCTCCTGTCTATCAGGATGTGCATTACAAGCGAGCACTTAGAACATGCATAGTTTGGGGCTTGCTCTATCTCAGATTAAATTAGAATACATGACGAGTGAATAAAGAGCACTCCATTACTCTCATTATTAATATTTTTATAGTTTTAATTTTAAATTTTTTAAAATTTCAGACTTTATATAATTTTTTTACTTAGAAATATATTGCCATAATTTAGTTATTCTTAATTCTAATGCAGGGTTTTTTTTTCTGTAAACAGCTACATAGTAAATATTTTTGGCTTTGCAGGCCATATGTCTCTAAATGAGTGTGATTGTGTTCTAATAAAACTTTATTTATGGACCCTAAAATTTAAATTTTATATATATAATTTTCATCTATCATGAAATATTCTAATTTTGATAATTTTTAAAACATTTAATATGTAAAAAGCCTTCTTAGTTCACACTGGCTGTTCTGTTTTAAAGTAGTTTAACACAGGCAACATTATAATAGTGAATATAGGCAATGCATATTTAGTAATTTACATCTCATCTCAACCAGAAACATTTTTCTAAGTGTTAAACATCAAGCTTTCCTGGTTCTACATGTTGATGTTAGAAGAACAAGGACTTGTGTTGTCAGGTATGTCACGGATCTGGATCTTAGTACTACACTTACTGGCTGTGTCAACTTGGACAAGTTAAAGTTACTTAACTTCTCTGAGCTTCACTTCCTTTCTGTAAAAGGAGGATAGTAACACTTCCCCGGCAAGGCTTTCTTCTTAAATTAGATAATGTATATAAATTGGTCAGCAATAATATCAGTGTATCGTCCTTGTTTTAATTAATAGTAATAATTAGGCAATAGCTTTTTAAGGAAAATGAAAACATGCATTGTGTTAAATATTTGATCCAATATTTGATCAGATAACACTTCTTTTGGAATTAGAAATATGTAAACTGAGCAAAGAAGGCAAACTTGTAGTAACAAAATGTTAGGTATACTTTGATTATTACTGATGTAGTCCTGGTGGCACAGTCTATGAAATTTTTAATGAATTTTAATGACTTTTTTATACTAGGTGTTTATCACAAAACTAAACATTTATTGCATAATCTCTCCTATTGAGAATAGACTATTTTAGTTTTAATTCTGGGTTTTATTGTTGAAATTGGATTGCTTTGTAAAATTATTATAATAAAACAAAAGGCAAAGCTAAGAACTAATTTAATAACTTTTCCAGATCTTCATATTAACTTGAATGTTCAAAAAGATAATTTTAGTTATTTTTTTAATATAAGTTGATAGTATCACCTTAAGAGTCTATCATACTATGTTGGTGCTATTTAAGTATGGTGTATTATTCCTTAAAGTAATTTAAAACGTTTCATTACCTTAATCCTAATTATATAATTACATCTACAGATTTGTATTGAAACCAAAGTTTTCCTTTCAAGTTTTTATCACTTGTAAAATTGTTAACATGTAAAAATAGAATAAATGCAATCATACCTTAGGTAATAAATCAGGGATTAGGCTTTGCAGGCCCCATCATCTCTGTTATAACTATTCAGTTCTGCTACTGTGGCACAAAATCAGCCATAGATAACTGAACAAATGATTGTGGCTGTGTTTAAATAAGCTTGATTTATTAACACTGAAATTTGAATTTTATTGAAACTTTCATGTCACAAATATTATTTTTTTGGTATTTTTCAGCTATTTAAAAGGGTAAAAACAATTCTTAGCTTATGGACCATACAAAAACAGGCCATGGGTCAGATCTGGCATGACCCCTGACATAGATTTATGTGCATATACATGAAGTATGTTGTACATGTATGAATGCATGCCAATCATATGAAAAGTTACTTCCAGATATAGGTAATTCCAGATTCTAATTTGCTTTATGGTGTTAGGATTCATGATTAACTACATTTTATATACAGAAATACCTAGATCTAGTGGGAGAGCATAGGGCAGGGTCAAAAAGAATGAATTTTTGCTTTCTCACTTAATTAAAATGTATCAAGTTCCTATTATATGCCAGGTTCTGTGCTAAGAAATGGGAACCCATTGACCTAAAGAACACGATACTGGCCATCCAGGGACCAAAAGTTTAGCAGAGCAAAACAGGCATGAAAATAATGAATGCCATAATGTGTTCAAGGTGGATGCACAGCACAGGGAGGGAATATTTGATTCTACATGGAGATTAAGTAAAAACTTCAAAGAAAAGGTTTAGGGGAACCAAAATCAGACATTCTGATCAGCTTTATTGTGTTTTCCATATTTGAAATCTATATGTTATAGAAAAGAATCTTCCAGAATTTTTAATATAGAAATGATTGACTCATATGTAACAAATGTGTATCTGAATGTTATATATTTTGCAGTAGAGCCATCTGCTACTGTGGCTCTATTCTTTGCAGGTTTTTTTTTAGAATAAAAGTCATAAATCGCTTCATGTAATTATATTAAGAAATTACTTTATGGATAGTTAGGAATGAAGACACTTGGTACTCATAGGTTTTTGAGTGAACATATTGATTCAGACAAGCATAAATCATAGGCTATACTGATTATTAAAACCAGTAGGTAATACTTATTGTTTCCCTGCAGTGTTATAAATTATAACTTTCCTGATCTAACTCTTCCTGAAATTCTTTGTAGAAACTAAAGTGTCAAAAGTCTCTATATGTGACTTTGTAGTTCAGAAAGAAGTGTATGCAGAATTACATATATGTAGTCTTTTAAGTGGACACCAGTTTAAACACAGATTTCTGAAGATGAAATGTAAAATGTAAATTACTTGGGTCACCTTTCAAGAATAAGCCTGATACTAGAACAAATAAATATAACCTTTGAGATATTGTAATAAAACAGTCTTTCTTCAAAAGTAATTAATATACATTAATATCATACTTAAATTCTAAAGATAATTTAATGGGACAAGATTAAGTTTGCTTTGAAAATTAGTGTATAGGGTAGGGATGAAGATTGGTATGTGAAGAAAGGAAATCAATGATGTAGTAGCCATAACTGACACCTGACAATAATCACTGTCCTGCAAATAAGTAAAAAGCCCCGACTGAACTCCATGTTAATTTAAGAAAAACAAAATATAGTTTAAAAAATACATCTGAACATGTCAATGAATATACACTGATAATCATTTGGAATGAAGATTTTTACAAGTTTTAGAAAAATAGTAAGAAGACTAGATTTGTCTTATTAATGAATATCATTCCAATTGTGCCTTACACATATTTAAAGAAATAAAAAGCTTCCTGCCACTGGAAAAGTATATAGTATAGCTAAATTAAAGCGTAAAAACAAAACAAGATAAAAGAAAATAGAATACATTTAAAATTTTTTTGGAGCTTCAATGAAAATAAATTCCATTCTAAGCTTTATCTATAATTATTATGTAATGTTTACTTTATACTAGTTACCCATTGGATGAATATCAAGTATTACTTCTTTGTATTCTAACATTTTTTTTAATAAATCAACTAATAATATAAGGAGTGTCCATTTCACCTCTCTAGTTGAGCTTTCTATTGCTGAAAAACTCAGATTAGTTATTATTACATAATATTGCTCTTTTCTTTAAAAAAAAATCAAGCCAAAATAACTTTGCATTTTAATTTGGAGCTCAAGAGATGTTTGCTTTGCTTTCTTAATGTGAAAGTAATTTATTTTGTGTGACAGGTTAAATAATTTTTTTCCCTTTTCCCTTTGTTCTACCCTTACCTTCATAGGAAAAACAATTTTACATTAATGTGCATCATTTCCCCCCAAATGTTAGCACCCATTTTGTTGAATTATTACTTAAAATCCATGCATTTTAGTGGACTTAACACATCTTGCTTTTTATTGCTCTCTTCATATACTTTCTAGGGATATCTTTTCTTAGTAAAATGAGCCTTCCTTGTCTTTGACTAAATGCAGACCTTTACAGTTTTAATGAGACATTTCCAGTATAATGAAAGAGACCAAAAACTCTCTCTCCCTCTTCTTTCTCCTTCTGAAACTTTCAGACTGAGGAGATTACAATCAAAACCAACGCTAAGTTTTTAAAATCAAGTCTCAAAGTTGGAATCCAAAGTAACAAAACTAATCTTCATGTCTGGCTTCTAGACCAGCTTTGTTAGATACCGCCCTCATATTGCCCCCCTTCACAAATGAAATATATATTACTATTAGTATAATAAATCTACTTTACAAATATTGTTCATAGATACAGACATGTTTAAATAGGAGCTTAGCCACAATTAGAAGTTGGAAGTTCCAAGAAACTATCTACTGCCTTAGTTTTGCTGAAGGCTTTAGACAATGCCTTTCTGTCATAAACGTCAAAAGTCAGAAGTGGACATTGCATCACAGAAACGTACCCTTTATACCCATCTAGATTATACTCTGGATTATCTTTATACGATGAAAGAAATTCTTGCTTAGTTCGTGCTGCCTGAGAGGCAGTATGGTTTATTGTTTGGATTCTGAACATGTTTCACACATACAACCTGCTCTCAAACTCCAGCTCTGTGACTGCAGACAAGTTATTTAACCTTTTTGTGCCTCAATTTGCTGATCCGAAAAATGAGGATGATAATATTATCTACTGACTGTTGTGAGAAGTAAATGACTTAAAACCTGTAAAGCATAAGAACAGCACCTGGAATGTATTAAGTACCTTTTAAATGTGTGTTGTTATTGTTATCGGCTTTCAAGCTTGCTACCTCTTATTGTCATGGACATAAGCCATTTTCATACCTGAAGGCAGCCTGTTACAGAGGAAAGATCATGGATGTTAGAGCTAAAAACCTGATTCGAATCTCAGCCCTGTCATCGTCTGCACTGGAACTTAAACAGGCTCCTCCGCCTACTTGAACTTTAGTTTCCTTGTATATAAAATAAATATAGTGATTTATATCCATCAGGATTGTTTTAAGTATTAGCTACATGTACATCCTCTAGCACACAGTAAGCTCTCAATAAATAATAAATAATTCTGTAGTAGTAAATACAAAAGTAGTAAAATAATTTTGTAGTGATAAGTTTAGTTAGTGATCGATATAATAATAATATGGACTACTGTGCACATTACTGCTAAGTAGTAACCACCAATATATTATATAATTTACCATTACTCATTAGACACTACACCTCAGGTCATTGTTGCTACTAAAAGATAGGTCAAGCTTATTTTTCCTTTTTGCTAGGATAAGTCATCCAAGTTTCTTTACTTCCTCTTTCCAATTTTTACATTTCTCCTATGAATCTTCCAGCAAATCATCATGTCATTATTAAATCATGAATACTAAATTAACCCAGAGTTCACTGAGAGTCTGGTCAATTCTGTTCATGTGGAAAGAACATAATCATTACTGCACGTTTTTTCACGAATTAATTACTTTTCTAACAGAATAACATTACTGACTTGCTTAGTCAAGCAAGGGGAGTGGGGGTTACCCTATGACCCCACTATTTCTTTTGGCCATATTTGTTCACAGTTGGCTAGTCTTCAGCTTTCTTCTTTATAGTTTTCTGCTTGCTTCTGAGTTATTTCACTGTATTGTTCATTCATTTATGACCAGGAAACACAAGAGGTGTTAAGTAGAAAATAATTTCATTCATTTCCTTGCTGCTGTGATATATGTAGTAAAAGTTTGCCAACAAAGGGAAAATATGGTGTGACCAAATGGTCTGTAGAAGCTTTACCACTGCCTCCCTGCCCCTCGTTTATCTAATAATGACAATAATGTGTGCCAGG